>AWOL01S0033301.1:0-99347 GCA_000715115.1 Nicotiana otophora
TAAACTTAATTCCATAGACATATAGGTATTAAGTTAACTTGAGTATGCGAGTAAGAACTCGACTGATTCTTACGAGTGAAACTAACCCTGTGAATCAACAATTCAGATAAATCAATTAGCTATTTTAAACTAAGAATGCAACATGAATGTTAGATGACCCGTGACCCTGGAATATTATATCCTATTGATTGTTATTCAAAACTATTTAAGTGTTGTGTTGAGTTCTTAGCAATTCATTATTTGATCGTCCTTAGGAAGTAATTTAGAAAATTATACATTTTGTTAGAAATATCTTGAATCAATAAGCTATTCGAGTTTGAATTAGTCAAAAGTTAATCATAAGTCTTCGTGGGAACGATACTTTATTCACTACTTTATTACTTGATGACCACGTATACTTGCGTGAGTGTGTTTGGCCGTAACACTTACCTAGTCTTAGAGACTAGGTGCTATCACGATATCCTAAGTTGGGAAACTTGGGAAACTTGGGTCGTGACAATTTGGGTCATCCCGGACCCCAACCAAACGTGTGTACAAGTCTAAAAATACCATACAAAGTTATTTAAAGTTATCCAAAGTTATTTAATATTTTAAGAATATTTTGGTCAACCAACATTATATTTATGATTTTCTAATAATGAAGATAGATAGATAGATATATGAGCTATTCTTTATTGAAAGTGCATGTGCGCTTAACATACCCAGTTGTATATTTGATACTATACCACCTTCCTATCCTCTGAGTTGATCTTGAATATTATTTCTTTGCATGAAACTATGATCAAGTGGAGTCGTTACGCGAAGGTCAAGCATAGCTACAACTGAATGGAACCGTCATATGGAGCTGAATAATTGCATAAGATCGAATGGAGTCGTCGCCTCAAAGGGGACTAGGAATATTTAGGAATCTGATAACAAAGGCAGGCTAATAGACTGCTCGTAACTGCTCGTATAAAGCGCACATATAGCTTTATAAAATAAAGCAACCTGTTACTCCCTCTGTTTCTAATTTTATATGTCACTCTTTTAAAAGTCTCAAATGTGTGATAATTTTTACTATTATTTTCGACACGTTTCATACAATCCGGACATCAAAATATTTTTAACCTTCACATGATTTTTTTTAATGCTTGAACATGTTATTTAGTACTTTTGGATATCGTCTAAAGAATTCTTTTCGTCTCGCTTTAAGACGCTTAAGAGAGTCGATAATACAAAAATAAAATAGATGAAAGTAACATCGCACTGGATCAATTTCTACTTCGCCTCTTCTACATTATTCTCTATCTTTTAGCTTTAAACTTATGTGTTGTTAATTTATTTATTTATATCATTTCTTTTACATAAAGTTTTGCCACCAAAAACTAAGGTGTCATACACTTTGTAACAAATTTCTTTCTTTTGCGAGAAATCTCTATATTTTGGAAGCTTTGCTAGAAAGATGCCATCAGGAGGAGTCGATGCCGCCATTCAGATTAGGCGTGATTGACTCTTTTTTTTTCTTCTAAATATTGAAGTGTTGGTATAATTTTGGAGTTTTAAAGGGAGGCTTATTTTATGTATTGTCTATTTTTTTATTCTACTGTTGTAAGCCTTACTTAATGGTTAGTTATGAGTTCGTTTCAATCTGACGCTTAGCTCAAATTTTATCTTGTATGTCCATAGGGATTAATAACTTTAGCCAATAATTAAGTGAAACTTCAGATTCAATCAATTTAACACCTATATCTCTTTCATAACTGATAGGTATGACTAATTAGATAATTCCTCTCACTTTATTCGACTAAGTTATAAGAAACTATCATTAGATATATTTTAAAGAATACCTTACACCTTCACTAGTTTAGCAGACCACTATGAGTTATACTCCCTCCGTTCACTTTTACTTGTCCATTATTGACTTTGCACGCCCCTTAAAAAATAATAAATAAAGTGTATAGCTTATCATGATACCCATATTAATTGGTGTATAGTCTTAATGGATTTGGAAAATAATTTGAAATGAGTAATTAATGCTAAGGGAAAAATAAAATAAAAAAAATTATTTTTCTCTTATTGCAATTCAAGCTTCTTGCACGGTTAGATATACAGTCTTTTGGGGTACAACCCATATTTTTCGGCCCACCAGATTGAACCTCCAAAAGTCTCACGTTCTTGCATGCAAACTCTTAAGCCAGCTTTGTCATTAGCTTCAAAAGCCCTCTTCCCCGATTTGCTAATAGATCTGTGTACAACCATCAACCGCGATAAGCTAGGATTCAATGGATGACAATGGTCTCTAACGACTTCAGTAACAAATCATGAACCATCTAGCTAAACGGTATTAACTCTAGCATCACATTGAACCCTCTTTGGTGAATGTTTGCTTAGCTGATTTTCTAAACTTATTACAAATTACTATAACATATGCAGCAGAGCATGTTCTTTTTAACACACAAAACTTTCACATTCATACATGTTCTTTATAGATATCAAACAATGATTGAGCAAATATAAATAGTGGCCAGAAGAACTTGGTAATAATTGCTCTTCAATATACTCGTCCTCCATTTCTTGGGCCTCCCTATATATTCTCCGTCATTACCTGAAGTGTGCTCATCTTCTTCGTACGCACTTTCACTATCTTGGCATTGTAAATACTGTCTGAATTAATATTAGTCTCATTATTTTCATTGATCAAGCTATCATTCGATGTGAACCCTAGAGACTCATACACTGCATTCTTAATTTGCTCATCTTGGTTATTCTGGTTCGAGTTAATTTTTTTTTTGGTTGAAAAAAAACATTTATTGATTCATCACCACAGCTGTTACATGATTCCTTTTTTCTCCTTTCTAACTATTTCTCCCCTTTTCTGTATACTATCTATACACTTCAGATATCAAGAAACAACAAAATAACATAAACCTACAACTACAACAACAACAACCCAGTATAATCCCACTAGTGGGGTCTGGGGAGGGTAGTGCGTACGCAGACCTTACCCCTACCCTGGGGTAGAGAGGCTGTTTCCAATAGACCCTCGACATCCTTCCCTCCAAGAACTCCCCACCTTGCTCTTGGGGTGACTCGAACTCACAACCTCTTGGTTGGAAGTGAAGGGTGCTTACCATCAGAGCAACCCACCTTGTCAAATAAACCTACAACTCTATTATCTAATTACTCTGTCTAGCCATTCCTTTTCTCTAATGCTCAACTTTCTAGTTACAAAGTTTATCTTCCTCACTCTACTTTCTTGCTTACATATCCTGTATCACGTATCCTGTAGTTGATAGTTTTAGCTCACACACTACATTATTGCGTGCCTTCCATGTCCAGTATACCAGTGCTACAATAATAGCAATTACCACTTCCCGTCATCTCTTGCCCTTGGTGATTCTGGCCATCCTTCTCCATATTCTAGCTATATAAGTTTGTTGTAATCGTATCCCTATCCACAATAGCAGCTCTTCTAAGCATTGTTTGGAAAAAGGAACATTCAAATAACATATGTTGTGTAGTTTTCTCATGAATCCCATATATTGGGCATCTATCATCTTGACTTATGCCAAGGTGGCATAGTCTAGATTTAGTCATCAGGGTTTGGTGCATGATCAGCAAGCATATAAAGCTGTGCTTGCGTATATTCAGTTTGCTCCACACCTATCTTCCCCATGGCCATGCTTCTTTAGCTCCCATTCTCTATTGGTAACCACGTTTTACAGTGTATTGTCCATTAGTATGCTGCCATCCATCTTGTATGAAGTCGGGTTCAAACACATCTCTAATTTTGTATATCTTCTTCCAGTACCAGCAACAATCCATTGGGCATGTGTATAGCTACCATTCCTTATCTTTTAAGTATATGTTGCATATCCATTTTACCCCTATGTTGTCAATTTTCTGTGCAACATTCCAGACATATTTTGCAATAGCTGCTTCATTCCATTTAATGCAACCACCGATCCTCCGTCCACCCTCATTCTTGGCCCTACATACTAGGTCCCATGCCACTAGGGGAGGTCTGTTTGTATCAACTTTTCCATCTTAGAGAAAATTCCTGCATATTGTAGTAATACCTTTAAGTATGTGCTTTGGTAGTATGAATATGGAGGACTAATAGTTGTGAATATGTAATAGTACAGAGTTAACAAGCAACACTCTCACAGTATAGGAAAGATTCCTGGTACCCCAACTTTTAATTCTTGCAGTCATCTTGTCTAGCAAAACTTCACAATCCATTTTTGAGATTCTCTTGACTGAAATGGGCACACCAAGGTTTATAAAGGAGAGAATTCCAATTTTGTATCTAGTCATTTCAATCAGATCATTTAGACTTTTAGAGTGCATATTTACACTGGAAATATTTGATTTGTTGGCATTTGTGCATAACCCTGATGTGTTAGAGAATGGCTTTAATCCCCTGAGGAGCAGAAGTACTGATTGAAAGTCCCCTTTGCTGAATAGCAGTACATCATCAGCAAAGCATAAGTGGTTCAGTTTCAAACTTCTATATTTTGTATGGTATCCAAAGCCCTCATGTTTAGCTACCACCCCCATTATCCTTGTGGAATACTCCATGCATATAACAAATAGCAATGGGAATATTGGATCCTCTTGCCTCAGTCCTCTTTTCCTTTGATGCTATCATGCTATCCTCCATTAATAGCAATAGAGTAGTGCACGGTTGTAATATAGTTCATGACCCATTTGATCTATTGTTGAGAAAATTCCATGGCATGTAGCATTTCTTCCACAAATTTCCATTCCACTATATCATATGCTTTTTTCAAGTCTATTTTAATTATACAACTACTAGTTGTCTGCTTCTTGTTGTAGAGCCTTACCAAGTCTTGGAATATGAGGATGTTTTGTACTATATTTTCCTCATCTACAAATACACTTTGAATAGGGGATATAATCTCCGGCAAGACCTGTTTCAACCTGTTAGATAGCATTTTTGACACAATTTTGTACATAGTATTGCAACATGCAATTGGCCTATAGTCACTAACTGTGTGTGCATGGTCTGACTTTGGGATCAATGTGAGTACTGTATTGTTCCATATTTTCAAGAGTTTTCCTGCTCTGAAAAACTCCATCACTCCTGCTATTAAGTCTTTTTTAATGGCATCCCAGCAGTCCTTAAAGAACTTGCTTCCATATCCATCTGGCCATGGTGCCTTATCCCCAGAATATCCAATAAAACTTGATTTATCTCCTAAATATTGAATTATGCTATCAGCATTTTCCTTTGTTCAGCTAAGACAACATGTCCTGCTTTTACAGCTGCACTACATACTCTTTTTCTGTTTGTGCATTTTGTGCCTAGCGAGTTCTTGTAGAACTCCACAAAAGCCTCAGCTATGTCAGGTGCAATAGTCTTTGTGACCCTTTCACTCTCTCTTATATTAAAGATTCTGTTGGCATTCCTTCTCGCTTTAATCATGATGTGGAAGAACTTAGTGTTCATGTCCCCTATAGTTAACTAGTGCATTTTGCATTTCTGTTATAGGTACTGATTCCTTGCTTGTGTCTATCTCTTGCATTGCTTGGTAAGCTGTACTTCCTTAGTTATTAGTACAAGATTAACAGGGTCCCTCTATAGTGCCTTTTGATAGTCCTCTAATTCCATTTGTGCCTATATAGCTTTGCCTTCAACATCACTAAATTGGAATCTGTTTATTGCTTTGAGAACATACTTCAGTCTGTTAAGTTTCCCCACCAGTCTATACAAACATGTGCCCTCTATGTTCTTGTCCCAGCTTTTCTTCACTTGTTGCTGAAAATTTGTGGCTTGACTCCACATGTTGTAGTATCTGAATCTGTATTGGTTCTACTGAGGTCTATTATCCGGTTTATCAAAGCAGGACAATGGTCCATGAGCCCTTCATTCCCAAAGTGCACCTCTGATCCTGGCAATGCCCTCAGCTAATCCCCATTGACTAATACTCTATTAATTCTTCTATAGACTCGACTACTGTCCCCATGCTAATTGTTCCAGGTATAGAAGGATCCAGAAGACATGAGTTCTTTTAGAGAACACTTCCACACACATACTTTGAAGTCAGTTGTCTTAGATACTGATATTGGTCTCCCCACTCTCTCATCTCTATGTAGAACACAAATAAAATCGCCCATTACTGCCCATGGTCCTTGCATAGTGCTGCATAGTTTTTCAATTTCTTGACATAAATCTCTTCTTAGGCCTTGATAATTAAAACCATATACCATTATTAGTTGAAACTTGTACTGAATTCCTCTATGTTCCACCATACAATGCATTATCTGAGCAGACACCTTTGTGATGTTCACATTGAAATTTTGTGGCTTCCATAGTACCAAATTGTACCACCCGGACGATGAACTAAGTTTGTCCATTTATCATAGACTCCAATTCATCCTCCATTTCTTTTGTCCATTTATCATTAGAAGGGCATGATAGAGCATCTTTTATATTTTTAGGCTTGTTTTCTTCTTATATGAGCATCATAAATAATTCACCACCTTCAACATCAAATCTCCAGCATGAGATCTTTTTACGAGAATCACGTCTTATATGTGATTCATAATTATTCCCATTTGGATCATTGTTTCTCCCACTCAAATCAAGAACATTCATCCTGCTCCCACTTGGAACAAGATCTGTGACCATATCACTCCCCCTTAGAACAAGATCTATATGGTAACTTCCACTAAATGTAGGAGGATTACTTTCATTCGTATCTGATGATGAAGAAGGTAGTTGATGAGAAACTTATTCATCATCTGCTAAAATTCTCCCACTCAAATGAAGTGATCCTTGTACTTTTTGATCCATTACCTCAAATAAGGTTAGGTGTTGACCTACCTCTCCCTTCTTAGGGAACTCATCCTCTAAGAATGTGAAATCTCGTGATTCAAACTCAGTTACACTCCCATGGTCTTGTTGACCTATAAACACATAATCCTTTGAGGTTTCAGAGTATCTTATTTCTTTCCCCTCGGGCCCAATTTTTCATATTTGTGAGAGGAATCATGCGTATAGGCGGCACACCCCAATGTCTTAATACACTCAGGTCGGATAGTCTTCCAGCTCATAACTCATATGAAGTAGTAGTAACTTATTTTGTAGGCACTCGGTTAAGTACATAGGTGGTAGTAAGAAACACATCACCCCAGTAACTAATTGGGAGGTCAGCTTGTGCTATCATTGACCTAACTATATCTATGAATGTTCTATTTCTTCTTTCCATAATATCATTTTGTTGTGGAGTATTTGGGATAGTCAACTGATGAACTATTCTCGTTTCATCACATAACCCATTAAATTGGGTTGATAAGTATTCACGACCACGGCCAGTTCGAAGAGCTTTTATCTTCTTGTCTAATTGATTTTTCACTAACCTCATATAACTTTTGAAGCAGGTTATTGCTTCTGATTTGTGGGAAATTAAATAAACATAACTGAAATGGGTAAAGTCATTAATAAATGTGATTGAATAACTTGCTCCATGACTAGCCCTAAAATTCATAGGCACACAAATGTCCGAATGGACTAATTGCAAAGGATATTCAACTCTAGTCGCCTGACCAAAAGGTTTTCTTATAGATTTTTTAGCTAGACAATTTTCACAAGTGGACAATTCCACATATTCAATGTTGGAAAACAAATCTTGTTATGCTAATCTTTGCATTCTTTGTTGGATGATATGACCAAGTCTAGCATGCCATATGTTTACATCACTATCATATTTATGTGAAGAAACAAACACTGAAAAACAAGCATTATTATTAAATGCATCATAATCCAAATACATAATAATTAAACCTCTGGTTACATAGCCAAAACCAAATAAAGTTAAACGAAAAGTCAACTTGGCATAATTTCCATGACAAAATAAGTCAAATCCTAGCTTAAGCAAATCTGAAACTGAAATAACATTCCAGCGAATTGTTGGTGCAAAGAGAACATCATGTAGTATTAGGTATCGACCACCACACAGGACTAACTTGCATGTACCTATTCCTTCAAAAATAATTTTATTGTTGCTACCCACATATATCTACTTTGCTCCATGTGAAACTCACCGAAATTCAACAAATACACTGTGTTCCCAAGTTATATGGTCCGTTGCTCCTGAGTCTACAATCCACAAAGGATTAGATTCAATTAGAAAAACAGATCTAGAAACACAAAGTTCACTAATTCGAGCATCGTGAAATACATTTCTAGGAGGCTCAGAGCAATCTCTGGCATAGTGACCCTTTTTGTCACAATTATAGCTTTTCACTTTAGCAACTTTGACACGTTTGGGACGTCCGTTCTTGCCTTTTGTTAACCTTTTCCCTTTTAACAAGCTGAGCTACATGATCTTGTGGTGTCTCTCTCTTCTTTCTCTATTTAATTTTCTTTGAATCAATCTTGGTTTTGGATGTTTTTGCCATGTGCAACTCAGTTATTATCTTTGCAGCCTCAAGTCATCCCCCATGTAACTCAAGATACCTCCGGACATCTTCCAGAGTTGTGATTCGCTCATTATGGGTCAAATGTATTTTTATATGATCCCAAAAACTAGGTAAAGAGCATATGACATCTTGGATTTGTCATTAATCAGTCAACACATAACAAGGATCATTCAACTCCCCAATCATATTTGTCATTTGCCTCAGATGTGTTTTCATTGAATGTACTAGACGTTTCTTATATGCATCAAATTTGATCGTTAATGATCGCAACCTTGCAGTGGAACATGTACCAAACCTTTTCCTCAAAGAATTCCTAAGATCCATAGCTCTTTGGTGATCCTTAGACTCCCTTAAGATGTCATCATCCAAGGTGCTCGGCAACGTAATGCGAACAGTTGTCACGACCCCAAACTCCCACCTTAGGAGGTCGAGATGGAACCTAGTCTCTGAGACTAGGTAAGCCTAACATATATTGAGAGATAGCAGAAATAATAACTTAAACATCAAATTAAAATGTTAAACTATCATAATGAACCCCAATATATACAACCGACAAATAACTCCCAAAATCTGGTGGAATTGAGTCATAAGCTCTACAACGAGTGCACTAAAATTCTTGAAATATAATATTTTTTTGGAAAGGAAATAAACAGTAGAACATCTAAAAATAGAAGGAGACTTTGAGGCCTATGAACGTCGAGCAGGTGTACCTTGAAGTCTCCGAAAATGGCTAATCATTCACTAGCATCTAACACGGGCAGATATATCTGGATCTGCACAAATATATGCAGAAGCATAGTATGAGTACACCACAACGGTGCCCTGTAAGTATCAATCGTAACCTCGATAGAGTAGTGAAGAGGCCAATTCAAGACACCTACTAGGATAAGAAAACTGAACAGAATATAGTATAGTCTAATAATGAGAAGTGAGAAAGTAAGTTCCAGATAAGCAATTCAATAGTGTAAGCTAACAATGAAAATTTAAGTGGTAAAGGCAACAAATAGTAAATACATGATGAAACAGTAAGTAGTCAAACCCGGTCAGTTACAAGTAAGACAATGAATAAAACAACAAGAACTGTTCAACCAACAAGCCTCTTTTAGCATGTAATGTACAACAAGAATCACAATTGAGGTACCACACCTCATATTTGCATTTCACAATCCCAATCACAATCTTTCCTTATATCACCACGTAAGCCTTGCATTTATTTTTGAAAAATATTTTCCCAAAATAGCTACACGCATTTTAGCCCCCTTATCTCACTGCGTGACTTCAAGTAATTCCCTTATAAATAACACACTATCTCACCGCATGCGTATCAACCCCTATCTTTATATCGCCGCATGCGTATCACTATCACAATACAATAATCAACTCGCACCTCATGTGCCCTTATGGCACAACACTTTCCAAAATTAACAATACCGATATTACCACAATGTATAGCCCATGGATCAATCATAATGTGTACAAGAATCTCAATAAAAATAAAGTGAATTAGGAATACTCAACAAGGAAAGATATCTCAACAATTAACAACTGCAACCTCAATGTGATAATGGCTTCCACAACATCAACATCAATACCCAACAAGAACATATTCCATGAAATAACGACTTTAAATAAGAGTAATTTAACAACTAAGGAGCAACAAGACAATAAGATAGGTAGCAACTTCAACTAAAGCATATGAGAGAAATTACGATAACAAGGTATAGAACAAATACTAACAACGTCAATTAGAGCATGTGAGAGGACATTTAACAATGAAAGATGTAACATGTCATAACAAATTCAATTAAATGCATGAATGAAGTCTAAAAGTCTAAACTGCTCAAAATACCACATATAGCCCATGTACACACTCGTCACCTTGTGTACACATCTTCCACATAGTACAATAAGCACAAACAACCGAAATCCTAAGGGATAGTTTTTTCATAAAAAGTTAGACAAGTCATTTACCTCAACTAAGCTAAATCAACCTTCGAAAATAGATTTTCCCCTGAAATTGACCTCCACACAGCTCAAATCTAACCAAAAAGAGACTTAATATCATCAAACAATGTAAAGAAAATCAATTACACTAGATAAAGCTATGATCTTGACACATTTTACAAAAAAGTTAACAAAAGTCAACCCCGGACTCGTCCGGTCAAAACTCGAGTACAATGGTAGATTCCGGCTAGCCATAATCCTACGAGTCCATATATGTATTTTGTTTTCAAATCTGAGTCCAAATTGACTCTCAAAACTCAACTCTTCAATTGTGACTTTACCCATGTCTGCCTATGTTCGCAATTGCGAGTGAGGCATCGCAATTGCGATACCTGACTTTCACCTGCTCACTTCGCAATTGCGAGGTTGGTCCTCGCAATAGCGGCATCAGAGCACTAGCACACCTGAAATCTTGTTTCAGTTCAAAACTATTCCGAAATGCATCCGAGCCCTCGGGGCTCCAAACTAAACATCCACAAAAGTCTAAAAACATTATACAAAACTCCCCCGCACGATCAAAATACAAAAATAACATCTAGAACTACGAATCGAACATCAAAACGCATGAATTGCAAAGAAAATCTCAAGAACCACTAGAATTGCAACCAAGAGTCCGAATCCTATCAAATCAACTCCAAATGACATCAAATTTTGCAGACAAGTTCTAAATAACATAACGGACCTATTCCAAGTCCCAGTACCAAATTTCGAAACCAATATCCAAAAGTCATCCTACGATCAAACTTGGGAAATCTTCTAAACCTCAAATTGTCAACTTTCGGTAAAATAACACAAACCAACCTACAGAGCCCCAAATTCGGTTTGGGAATACGTCCAAGTCCAAAATCACGATACGAATCTATCGGTGCCATCAAAATACCTTTGCAGGATCGTTTTCACAAAAGTCAAATTTTGGTGAATATTTCTAACTTAGGCTTCTTAACCATGAACCAAAGGGTCCAAATCAATCCGAAAACAAATCAAACAGCAAGTCATAAAGTCAAGATTACACATGTGTGAAGCATCAAAAACGGAAACGGGGTGTAAATACACAAAACGACCAGTCGGGTCGTTACAGTAGTGGAGTTTGTTTTTCTTCCAACTGTCATAGGATTCACGCTCATGCCTATGCTAAGCAGTGTTGCCTTCCTCATGCTCATTCAAGACATTGTTAATGGCCACAAGAGCCTCTTACTTCTCTAGCACATATTGTACTTTCAAACTCTAGGTTTCATAGTGATCATCAATGAGTTTCAACCCTTTGTTGAGCTCAGCAATAATATTTTTGGAAGCAGTAGTTGTGAACAACTAATTTTTGACCACATCCAAATTCCATACTATTTTAGTGTAAATATATCTTTTAGGTTTAATCATGATATTTTACGCTTTTATTTACTTTTAATAGGTTGTTTTTAAGATTACAAAAAAGAATTCACATACTTATGGTACAAAATTTATTTCTATTTCCAAAGAGAAAAAGAAAATTTATAAAAAATATTTAGTTTCTTCTAATAAGTATTTTAAATGCAAGCTATGGTAGTTATAATATAAATATTTTACTTTCTCTTGTCTTCATTTTAAAAAAACAAAGGGGGGCAAAAAGTTATTTAATAAAAGTAACTAACGAAAAGCTAAACAAAAAGTAACAAAATAAGGAAAAAAAAGGAAAATAAATCCCAACAAAGCCCCACGATCTGCTCCTCCCAAAGTCCCCATTTCTCCAACTTCCTCACTATCTCCACTTTTACTCCCTAATATATCACACCATAATTATGCACACACTCACGTCTCCTCTCATAAAATCCTTCCCCATATCCCCACTTCCAGAAAAAAAAAAGAAAAAGCGGACAACACACACATATCTTTAAGTGACATTTCACAAATCAAGAAGAAGGGAATGAGATTTAGAGGAACGAGAACAAAATAGAGGAGATTTTAGAAGAAGGAAAACCATCAAAAATACCACATAGCAATCACCAAACTGCCGCTCTAAACCAGTCGGGAAACACCTTAAAAGAACTTTTCCATTCTACATAAAATAGTAACGGCGAAAGTGGAGTTCGAAGTTGCCATTGAGGTTTCCGGTCACCGGCTCCGTTCGTAGTCACCGGCGAAAGCTCCGGTCCGGAATTGCCTAATTGCTAAGCTTGTATTTTCGACTCAATTCATTTAATACAGAGGTCTGATTTCTGCCTTCTCACTATGTTGCTAGCTTTGGATATTATTATTTTTTTCTTCTGTCCCATGAAAATTGTTTGCTAAGCTCATGGTGAAGTTCATTTCTTTTATGTTTGGTATGGAATATAGAACTGTGCGATTTTGAATCCTTTAAGCTATAAGAAGATAGAGATTCTGTTTTAACTCTTTTAAGCTATTTCTTAGTCATGCTATTTGGTGTTTATCTGTGGGTTTGTTTGGATAGATTGAGTATTGTTTGATTATACTAATTTCATGCCCATTTTTTAATTGGTTTTCGTTGCCAATTATGTCGGATAGTATTTTGTTCGGCTGTACTTGGATATGTTTAATTGCTATAGTAAATCCTTCATTGCTATCCAAATGTTATATCTTTAAGTCGTGATTCAAATGAAGGCTACTATGTCAAATTGTGTAAGAAATCTTAATGTGTTTAACATTCTTATTTGCACAATATGTGGACTTAAAGTATTGATTAGAAATGCTCTGTTGCTAATTATCCGTGATAATGTTTGAAAGTGAAAGAGATAAATGTGAGGTATGAAATACGGCCAACGTGCCAAGCGTTTGGCCTGGGGTCGGCGTCGGATATCGAAATTTGAAACTTTGAAGTTCATTAGGCTTGAATCGATGTGTAATTCATATTTTTAGCGTTGTTTAATGTGATTTAAGGGCTTGACTAAGTTTGTATGATGTTATAGGACTGGTTGGTATGTTTGGTTGAGGTCACAGGGGCCTCGGGTGTGTTACGGATGCTTAACGGATTGAACTTGGACTTATGCAAATTGCTGAAGTTTCTGGTTTCTTGTGTTATAGCACCTGCGGTTGGGTGACCGCAGGTGCAGACTCGCACGTGCGAGACGAGGATCGCAGATACGGGCTGGAAGAGTTTGTCCCGGGGTTGTTGGTGCGACATTAACGCCACAAGAGCGGAGTCGCTTCTGCGGAAGCTTGAATATAGATGCAGAGAGTGAGCTGGAAGGGGAGACCACAGAAGCGGACCACTGTTTGCAGGTGCGCACATGCAGGTGCGACCACCTGATCGCAGAAGCGGTCCTAGTCACCTTAAGCCATTTTCGCACTTGCGATAGAAGTTTCGCAGGTGCGGCATTGCAGATGCGACTGGTGGTCTGTAGGTGCGAGATCACTTGGCAGAAAAGAGGAAATTTCGAGGGTTTGGTCTCCGTTTCATATTTGGGACTTTGAGAGCTCGTATTTGGGCGATAATTTGGGAGATTTTCAGAGGGGGCTTTCGGATTTGGGCCATTTAGAGTCAGATATTTGTGGAAAGGGCATTCTTACTAATTGATTGAGCTTGGTTTAAGGTAAGTGACTTGTCTAACCTTGTGTGTAGGGGGGGGGGGGGGGGGGGGGAGGGAGGAAAAGGGGAGGAATCCACTTAGGACTTGGTATTATTGTTATATGTGAGTGTCGTGTACGTGAGGTGACGAGTGCGTATACGGTCTATTTATTTTAAAACCCGAGTTTTCACTGAGTAATGGCCTGTTTTCATTTTAATTGAGTTATACTAGCATGTGTAGTTATCACAGAGTTGGTCAAGCTTCGCATTTTGCGACACCTTTGTCTCATTTGCGACCTTTGCAATTGCGAACCAGATGTCGTAAATGCGACATTTGCAACTGGGGCAAGGGCTTTTTATTACGGGACTTAGCTTCATTTCCGTCATTTCCCACTTGGTCTTAGGCGATTTTTAGAGAATTTTGTGGAGGGATTTCATCAACATCAAGAGGTAGCAGATCTCTATCAATTCTTTAGCGAAATACGCGAATCATAGGTAGAGTTAACATGGAAAACTTGTGAAATTAAATGGGATTTGTGAAAAGACCTATAGTTTTGGTAAAAATGAGATTTGACCACGAAATTGATTATGGAATTAAGTAAAAATCATATATTTGAGTTCATGAGAATATGGATAATATTAATCTTCAAACATTTTCAGAATCCGGGCACATGGGCCCAGGGGTGAATTTTAGGAATCTTCCAATTTGGGTTGGATAATCACCCTAATAGCTAAATTATGATCTTGTGAGCGTATATTGATTAATTTATATAACACTTGGCTAGCTTCGCAATGTTCAGCACAAAGTTGAGGCTTTAGAGCAAATTTATGGGCCGGAAAGTGAACTTTGAGACAAGGTAATTCTCTTGCCTAACCTTGTAAGAGAAAATTTACCCCATAGGTATTTTAAATTACTATTTGCTTCTGATTATGGGGGCTACGTATGCATGAGGTAACGAGAGTCCGTGCGTATCTACTAATCATGCTTAATCCGGGTAGTTTTAGGATCCAAATCATAAAATACTTGTATTGTTTGTACTCTACTTGTTAATGTAAGTGCCTAAATTATATTGAAACTTGATAAAGGATTCGTAAAGGCCGAATTGCACTTACTTTGAGTTTTGGCGGGTTACTTGACTGTTAATAGTAATTGTGCTTCCTGGTGTTTTAGTCTTGGGATAACTTTTAAATCGAATGTTCATAGAGTATTCTCTCTTCTTGTGGAGCGGACCGAACGCCTCTGTAGTATAATAGATGCCTCTATGGTTTCATGCTGCTCGACCCTCGGAAGGTTACATATTATTCTGGATTGGGTCGTACGACCTCGGCACAAATCGTGCGTGTTAATGCTTGAGCTCGAATACACTTGATAGTATTATGTTTATGAAATGAGGGGTTATAATTCATTTATTGGCCCAAAGTTTATCTGGAATTTTACCATCTACCAGCTATTCAGGGTTAGTTCAGTGGAAATTTGGGCCATCAGGGACAGACTTCAGGTCACCCAAGAGGTTTCTTCGGGTGTGGGGATCTTGGTCATGTGAGGAGGTTCTTTCTCAGGCTTCGGGGCAAGGCAGCACAGCAGGGTCAGTAGCCTATGATTGCAGCACTAGCTGCCACACCAACCGTCCGACTGCCTAGAGGCAGAGGGCAAGTGGGTAGGGGTCGTCCTAGAGGTGGAGGCTAGTCAGGTGGCGCTCCAGCTAGGTTCTATACTTTTTCTGCCAAACAAAGGGTAGTAGCCTCAAATGTTGTGATCACATGAATTATTTCCGTCTGTGGTAGGGATGTTTCGGTACTATTTTATCTAGGGTCTACATATTCCTATGTTTCATCTCTGTTTGCTCACTTTCTGGGTGTTCCTCATGAGTCCTTGAGTACTCTTGTATATGTGTCCACGCCAGTGGGAGATTTTATTGTTGTGGATCGAATCTATCGGTCATGAATTGTGACATTCTGTGGTTATGAGACTAGAGCGGATCTTCTGTTGCTTGATATGACCGACTTTGAGGTCATCCTGGGCATGGACTGGTTGTCTCCATATCACGGCGTCCTTGATTGCCATGCCAAGACTGTTACCTTGGAAATGTCAGAGTTTCCTAGATTAGAGTGGAATGGTTCGTCTGTCAGGGCATCTAGTTGGGTTATCTCTTTCCTGAAGGCTCGACACATGGTCGAGAAGGGTTGTTTGGCTTATCTAGCTTATGTTCAGGATACTGCCGCAGAGACTCCAATGATTGATTCAGTGCCCATGGTGTGGGAGTTCTCCGGTGTGTTTCCTTCTGATCTACCAGGCATGCCACTAGATCATGATGTCCATTTCTGTATTGATTTGGCTCCAGGTACCCAGCCTATCTCTATTCCACCCTCCTGCATGGCTCCGAGAGAGTTGAAGGAGTTGATAGAGCAGCTTGAGGAGTTGTTAGCAAAGGGGTTTGCCAGACCGAGTGTGTCACCTTGGGGTGCATCGATCTTGTTTGTGAAAAACAAGGATGGGACTATATGGATGTGCATTGATACACGCCAGTTGAACAAAGTTACCATTAATAACAAGTACCCATTGCCGCGTATTGATGATTTGTTTGACTAGTTGCAGGGTGCCAGAGTGTTCTCTAAGATCGACTTGAGATCGAGGTATCATTAGCTGAAGATTCTTTATTCAGATGGTCTGAAGACGACTTTCCACACTAGATATGGCCACTATGCGTTTCTAGTGATGTTCTTCAGTTTACCAATGCCCCGGCGGTATTTATGGATTTGATGAACCAGGTATTCAGGCCATATATTGGCTCGTTTGTCATTGTCTTCATTGATGACATATTGATTTACTCGCGTAGCATACAAGAGCATGAGAAGCATTTGAGAGTGGTGCTTCAGACTTTGTGGGAACAGAAGTTATATGCTCAGTTCTCCAAGTGTGAGTTCTAGTTAGATTCTGTAGACGAAGATCAGAAGCTTCTTGGGGTTAGCATGTTACTATCACCGATTTGTGGAGGGATTCTCATCTACTGCAACACTTTGAATAGATTGAGCCAGAAGGGTGCTTCATTCTGATGGTCAGATGATTGCGAGGCGAGCTTCCAGAAGCTCAAGACCACATTGACTTCAACACCGGTGTTAGTGTTGCCTTCCGGATCGGGGATCTATACTACGTGTTGCGATGCTTCACGTGTTGGCTTATGGTGTGTATTGATGCAGGAGGGGCAAGTTATTACATATGCTTCACACCATCTGAAACCCCAGCAGAAGAATTACCCTATACACTATTTGAAGTTGGCCGCGATAGTTCATGCTCTCAAGTTCTGGAGGCATTATCTTTATGGGGTGTCCTGTGAGGTTTACACCGATCATCATTGCTTGCAGCATTTGTTCACGTAGAAGGATCTCAACTTGAGGCAGCGCAGGTGGATTGAGTTACTAAAAGATTATGATATTACCATCCTTTATCATCCGGGCAAGGTGAATGTGGTTGCGGTTGCCTTGAGCAGAAAAGCGGAAAGTATGGGAAGTTTGGCATTTATTTCAGCAGAGGAGAGGCCATTAGCTTTGGACATTCAGTCCCTAGCTAACAGACTTATGAGGTTTGATATTTCAGAGCCCAACCGAGTTCTTGCATGCGTTGTCGCTCAGTCTTCATTATTCGAGTAGATCAAGGCTTGTCAGTTCGATGATTTGCACTTGTTGGTTCTTAGAGAGACGATACTACAGGGTGGTGCCAAAGAGGTTACTATCGGTGAGGATGGTGTTATGCGACTCCAGGGTCGTCTATGTGTTCCTAATGTTGATGGATTGAGGGAAAAGATTCTAGAAGAGGCATACAGCTCTCGGTATTCTATTCATCTAGGTTCTACGAAGATGTATAGCGACCTGAGGTAGCATTATTGGTAGCGGAGGATGAAGAAGGACATAGTTGAGTATGTAGTAGGGTGCCTGAATGGCCAGTAGGTTAAGTATGAGCATCAGAGGCCAGGTGGCCTACTTCAACATATGGTTATACCCGAGTGGAAGTGGGAGCGCATCACTATGGACTTCGTAGTTGGGTTGCCATGGACCTTGATGAAGTTTGTGCAATTTGGGTCATTGTCGACAGGTTGACCAAATCATCACACTTCATTCCTATTTTGACTACGTATTATTTAGAGAGATTGGCCCAGATTTGCATTCAGGAGATTGTTCGGTTGAATGGTCTGCCTGTCTCTGTCATATCAAATAGAGGCCCTCAGTTGACTTTGCATTTTTGGATGGAAGTACAGAGCGAATTGGGGACCCGGGTAGAGCTTAGCATAGCCTTTTATCTACAGACCGATGGGCAGTCGGAGTGGACTGTTCAGATCTTGGAGGATATGCTCAGAAGATGCCCAAAGGATATGCACACCGATGGGCAGTCGGAGTGGACGGTTGATAGGCAGGTTCGCCAGTTGAGGTCCAAGAAGATTTTTGCGGTTAAAGTTCAGTGGAGGGGTCAACCAGTCGAGGAGGCGACTTGGGAGACCGAGGAGGACATGCGGAGCAGATACCCACACATATTCGGCACTCCATGTATGATCCTAGACCTGTTTGAGGACGAACGTTTATTTAATAGATGGAGAATATAACGACCCGACAGGTCATTTTGCTTTTTTAGATCCTCGTTTCCCTAATTAAGAATCCCCATATGTGCTTTTACAGTTTTATGACTTGCAGGGACGGTTAGTTTGGATTTGGAAGGGTGAGGGTTGAAATCGGAACACTTAGTTCCTTAATATTGGCTTAAATTGGTTAAGTTTGACTTGAGTCAATGTTTTTAGTAAACAACCTCGGAACAAGGATTTGACAGCTCCAATAGATTCGTATGATGATTTTGGACTTGGGCGTATGTTCGAATCGGGTTTCGGATGACCCACGAGCGTTTCGGCACTTAATATTGAATGTTGCCACAGTGAAGGGTTTTCAAGTTCTTTAAGTTTGTTTTGGAGTATATTTTGGAGTTATCGAGGTCAGTTTGGGATTCCATGCATGGGCATAGTTCCGTATGGTGATTTATGACTTGTATGCAAAATTTGGCACCATTCCGAGTTGATTTGATAGGAATCAGACTCGCGGAAGTGTTTCTAGAAGTTCTTGAGTTTCATGATTTAATTCATGAATTTTGGCATCCGATTCATAATTCTAGATGTTATTTCGATGATTTGATCATGCGAGCGAATTCGTACGGTGTTTTTAGACTTATGTAAGAAATATCAACTAGACATAAAAAAGGTTGGGTAATCCTCGACCAAAGAAACTATGGCTGGAATCGGTGAGGATAATGTAGATTTGGCTGCGAGAGTAGCAACCCAACGATGAGAACAAGCTGCACGGGATGTTGAGGAAGCAGCTATTAGAGATGCATAGATTATCTATGAAGAAGAGAGGGGTCAGAGAATTGCTAAAACTCAACCCTTGGGTGCAGACCAGTTCGCAAATATAGCTCCCATGCCTAGGAGCCCACTTGGCGATTATGCTAGACCGGTCTACAATCAAGGTTTAGCAACTGTGAGACCGCTCCAATTGCAACAAACAACTTTGAATTAAAGCAATGGTTACTTCAAACCCTTCAGAATTGCTATGTCTTAAGAGGAAAGCCAAACGAAGATCCAAATACACATTTGATGGACTTCGAGGAGATTATGAACACCTTTCAATACAATGGTGTGTCACAAGATGCAGTGTACTTAAGGGCATTCCCCTTCACCCTAAAAGATGATGCAAAGCAGTGGCTTTGAAGCTTTCCCATGCAATCGATTAGAACATGGGAGGAGATGACTAGAAAATTCCTTGATAAAGTTTTCTCCTCAGCTAAAACGGGCAAGTTTAGAAGAGAAATCCAAAACTTCTACCAGAAAGATACTGAAACTGTTTTTGAAGCATGGGAGTGGTTTAAGGAGATTGTTCGAAAGTGTCAATATAGCGGAATTGAACTCTGGATGTAACTCTAGGTCTTTTGGGATGGATTGACACATGCCTCATGTAGAATATTGAGCAATGCAGCTGGAGGCCCGTTGATGAAGAAGACTCCAGAGGAGATAGTTACAATTCTTGATGAGTTATCTGAAGATGCAAATCAATGGCCCTCTGAGAGTGCTGAAAGAATAGGATCAACTGGTGTTCACCAGGTTGATGCTAACACATATGTGCGGGTACAACTGGATGCTATGGCCAAAGAGATAAGGAAGCTGACCTTAGCCTCGATATAAAGTGAGTCTCACGTAGCTTGTGATATATGTGGAAGAGGATACCCTACTCATGAGTGTCAAGCCGCAACTGAGGAAGTAAATGTTGTGGGGAGCTACAATTTCAATGCAATGGGTCTGTTGTACCCCGATATTTCATGGATTTCACCTAAAGGTATTGCGAATGCTTGGCAACAAAATAACTCTAGGCCGCACTGACAAGGAGCTCCAGCATACCAAAATCAGCAGAGGCATCAATTTCAGCCCCAACAGCCTATGCAACCTAGTCTAGAGGATCTAATGAAGGCTTTCATTATCAAGAACGGGTGAGGCTGGACGCTCATGGAGGAGCTATCAAAGAATTGGGTGCTGGTCTTTGAAACCTGGAGATACAAGTGGGAAAGATTGCAACAATATTATCTGAGAGGGTTCGAGGCACTCTCCCCATTGACACTGAAAAGAATACCAAAGAAACCGTGAATGTGGTAACCTTAAGAAGTGGGCAAGTGTTGAAAGATCCCACCCCGATTCAAAAGGATGTGATACTTCAAATAGAAAGTGGGGAGCAGCTGAAGAATGATATTGATAAAAAGAAGAAAGGCCCGATGAAAATGGAGAAGAATAAGAAGGAAGAAAAATCAAGAAGAGAGGAACATAAGGAGAGCCAGAATATGCCTGCTTTTCCTTTCCCCAAAAAACAAAGTATAGAAAAGCTGGACAAACAATTTGGGAGGTTTCTGGATGTGCTGAAATAGGTTCCTGTAAATTTGCCATTCACAAACGTTCTCTCACAAATGTTTGCCTCTGCTAAATTCTTGAAGAAAATCCTAACAAAGAAGAGGAAGATAGAGAAGACTTCATTGGTGAAGCTCACAGAGCATTGCAACGCAATATTGCAAAAAACAACTCCCACAAAAGTGTGGAGATCCAGGGAGCTTTCCTATACCTTGCTCTTTAGGCTCTATTACTTTTGATAAGTCTCTATGTGATTATGGTGCCTCAATTAATCTAATGCCTCTCTCTATTTATAGAAAACTGGAGAAGGAGATTGGAGAGATAAGGTCGGTGCCAATATCGTGAGTGCTGAGTGGAAAATGAAAGGCTCAAAATAGAAGGCTGCACTGAGTGTGAAAGATAAGTGTGGTTTGTACCCCAAAAAGGCTGAGAAGAAGTTGTCGGCATGGATGTGCGCACTTGTTCGAAGGAAAAGAATGGAGCCCGACTTCGACTCAGACCCCGACTAGATGTTCAGGGTAGTTTCCTTGACCTTATGCTTTTTAATTGTGTGTCAGGGAAACGTCCCACAACTTAAAGTGTGGGGTGGGGGATATGTTGTTTGTATGTATATTAGTTTTAGTTTTTGTTGTTTTAGTAGTTAGAGATAGAAAACAAATTTAAGAAAACATAAAAATTTTAAAACATTTTAAAATTTTCGAGTTTTCCCGACGATGGATATCATCGACAGGTTTTTTGAGGGACTAAAGTCGGAAGGTAAAGAACAAAATATTTTTTTTGTAGGTAGTGTAATAATTCCCCTTTGATTTTTCTTTATGCCGCGGTTCTTTTCCAATGGTTTTGTTTGAACAGGTGTAGTTAATTTTTTTTAGACTAGGAAACCTTGTGCTATGGTTTTGAGTTGAAGGCAATATCTCTTGATTTTATTATACCTTGATAATAGTAAGTGCTTTAGTGTGACGCTTAGGTATAGTTTTTGACTCTTGTATAAGTATCTTAAATTGTATGATATTAACTTTGCTTAACTGCTTTGACTAGAGTGTCGTGATAATCCAACCTTGAGTGAGTTATGTGCCAGGTGTGTGTGTGATTTTATGTTATTCTGTGCATTGCATTTAATGTCTAGAACTTGCTTCGTGTGTTTTCAAAGCGAAAGAGTAATTTTATGCAGTCCTGAAAGTGATTGGGCATTTCTTTGTTGAGCCAGTTATATACTTTTACCCACCTAATTGTTATGTATCTTAGTTAATCCCGTTGAGCCTGTAATTATATTTCTTTGGCAACCACATTACAAGCATTACCCATTTGGTTGAATTGACCATCTATTTGAAACTTATACCTTTCGTGAGTACTTAAATTTGTTATGAACTTTGTAAAAGTTGAAGTGTGGGGTGGTTGGTTTGTCTTTTGAGTGGAACAATTGAAATAAGGAAGAAAATGCAATGTATTGAAAAATCAAGAGCCACTTGAATTGAAAAAGAAAGAAAAAATAAGTGTATGATTGTGCAAAATATTCCTTGATAGTGGTAATTCTTGATGTAATTGTGCTTAAAGAAGTAGGGAGTTGATGTATATGGATGTGAAGGTGGAGTTATGGTTTGACATAAGTATGGGATTTTGAAGAATGAAATGTATGTAGTAAAGTGCTTATGGAGGTGTAGTCACTCGTATATCTAGATGTATCATACCCACTCGCAGCCTACATTATAACCAATTAAAGTCCTACTTGATACTTGACTGAATGAGCTCAATTAGTAGAGTAATACACTACGGGCAAACCTATGGTACATCTTGTGTGACATATGAATGTTGTTTTTGAGAGTGAGTGAATTCTTTCTATCTTGAGTTCCTAATTGTTCTTAATTTCTATTGTGTGTGGAACGACTCTTTATTGTTGTGTGAGGGAACTTGATTCACGAAGGAAAGGTAGTGCTTGACCTCTATGTTAGAGTAAATGAGCGGGTTACAAATAATGCATGGTGTTTTTTGAGTCAAATCTTGAGGCAAGGATGGTACATTAGAGTGCTTAATATATTTTAATTATTCTTGGTGTGATGAGTTATGAGAGTTGTTGAAAAAGGACGTGTAATTGTGAAGTGTAGTTTGATTGCCCGACGACGAGCAATGGTTTAAGTGTGGGGTGTTAATGGTAGGCTATAATTACGCATTTTAGTCACTTATTGCACTCTAATTAACTGCACATTACTTGTGTTTGAGCTTTAATTGATAGTGTTTTGCACTAATTGTGTGTTTTATGCCTTGTAGGAGTGATTCAGAGCTATGCAGATGTTATGGAATGAATTCGAGCTATTTGGAGCTTTGAATTCAAAGTAAAAGACCAAGGGAGTAAGCTGGGAACGTGTTTGGGGGTCGAGGACCAAGTCTCGACGTCAAAAATTGAGATTTGAGTCGTACTCTAAGAAAGCTGCACTAGTGTGGCGTGTGGCGGCGCGTGGCGCGGGGTTGTGCAAATTTCCTGCTGCTTGTCAGAACTAGATCTCTGGATTTCCCCACTAATGTGACGCATGGAGCGTCACCCCATGCGACGCATGTGCGGGGCATTAGTGGGGAAATCCGGAGAGCTAGGTCTCACAAGCAGCAGGAAATTTGCATAGTCGCGGCACGCCACGCGCCACACTAGTGAAACTTTCTCAGAGTACGGCTCAAATCTCAATTTTTGACGTCCAGACTTGGTTCTCGACCCCCGAACACGATCCCGGCTTAATCCCTTCAGCTTTTACTCAGACTTCAATGCTCCAAAAAGCTCGAATTCATTCCATAACATCTACATATCTTGGAGTCACTCCTACAAGGCATAAAACACATAATTAGTGCAAAACACTATCAATTAAAGCTCAAATACAAGTAAAGTGTAGTTAATTATAGTGCAATAAGCAACTAAAATACATAATTATAGCCTACCATTAGTGGAGGTTTGGTGCGGAGCCCCGGGGGCTCGAGTGCGTTTCGAGTGTCGTTCGGAGTGTTTTGAAGAACTTCAGTTCTGCTGGTTTTTGACAGGTTCTTAAGGTCTTGCAAATGCGAGATCTTGTTCGCATTTGCGAACCTAGAATTTGAGAGAATGGCTTTGCATTTGCGAGGTTGGGGCAAAACTGATGGATTCACATTTACGAATAGTTTTATCGCATTTGCGAAGTCACCTGGGCATACCTTTGTCGCATTTGCTACCTTCGCAATGCGTATGCGACTGGGGCAAGGGCTTTTTATTACGGGACTTAGACTCCATTTCTCTCATTTCCCACTTGGTCTTAGTCGATTTTGAGAGACTTTTGTGGAGGGATTTCATCAACATCAAGAGGTAAGTGATCCCTATCAATGTTTTAACTAAATATGCGAATCATAGGTATATTTAACATAGAAAACTTATGAAATTTAAGTGGATTTGTGAAAACTCTAGGGTTTTGGTAAAAATGAGATTTGACCACGAAATTGGTTATGGAATTAAGTAAAAATCATATATTTGAGTTCATGAGGCTATTGGTAATATTTATATTCGAACATTTTCAGGATCCGGGCACGTGGGCCCGGGGTGAATTGTAGGAATCTTCTAATTTGGGTTGGGTAATTACTCTAATAGCTAAATTATGAACTTGTGTGCGTATATTGATTAATTTATATAAAACTTGGCTTCTTTGGAATGTTCGGCACCAAGTTGAGGCTTTAGAGCAAATATTTGGGCCGGAAAGTGAGCTTTGAGATGAGGTAATTGTGTTGCCTAACATTGTAAGCAAGAATTACCCCATAGGTATTTTAAATTATTATTTGGTTTTGATTATGGGAGTTACGTACGCACAAGGTGATGAGAGTCCGTGCGTATCTACTAATCATTCTTAAGTCCAGGTAGTTTTAGGATCCAAATCATGAAACACTTGTATTGTTTGTACTCTACTTGTTAATGTAAGTGCCTAAATTATATTGAAACTTGATAAAGGATTCGTAAAGGCCAAATTTCACTTACTTTGAGTTTTAGCAGGTTACTTGACCATTAATAGAAATTGTGCTTCCTGGTGTATTAGTCTTAGGATAACTTTTAAATTGTATGTTCATAGAGTATTCTCTCTTCTTGTGGAGCGGGCCGAAAGCCTCGATAGTATAATAGATGCATCTATGGTTCATTTCGCTCGACCCTTGTCAGTGTACATATTATTCTGGATCGGGCCGTACGACCCCGACATAAATCGTGCGTGTTAATGCTTGGGGCACGAATACACTTGATATTATTAGTTTTATGAAATTAGGGGTTATAATTCATATATTGGCCCGCATTGTATCTGGAGTTAGTATGTATTCGTTGAAGATTTTTGGAATTTACTATCAGTTGAAGAATCATTTATTCACTGCTTGAAATGGTGTTATTATTATTATTCACATATCTCATGCATATTTAGAATTCCTGTATTTTATTATTGGCCCATAGTAAGTGTCGATGTCGACCCCTCATCACTACTTCTCTGAGGTTAGACTGGATACTTACTGGGTACATGTTGTTTGTGTACTCACGCTGCACTTCTGCACTAATCGTGCAGGATCTGAGGCAGGTGCATCTAGCAGTCAGTCAGGCGCGCACCACCATTACTCCGAGGCTTAGTGGTGAGTTGCTTTTTGAGTTCGTTCTGCAGAACCCGAAGCCTCTCTTTTGTATTTACTTTCTGTCTACTCTATTTCAGAAAGTAGCTTAGTGTTTTGTATATTCTACTAGTTTCTCATTCACTTGTGACACCGGGTCTTAGAAACATGCTAGTAGACATTTGATGGTTTTTGGGTATTTATATCACTGTACTCGCTCCTTTATGGGCTTACGCTTACTTTATTAAATTTTTCACTTATCTTTTACTTAATAAATACAAATCCACTACTTTGAAATTTTTAAAAAAAAATAAATTCATGGCTAGTTCACCGTTGGCTTGCGTAACGGCGATGTTGGGAGCTATCACGGCCTATAGGAGAAATCGGGTCGTGACATTAAGCTTCTTCATGATACAGGAGGATGCATTTCATAACGAGTTGCCCCACTTCAACCTTCTTGGGTCACACTTTCTTGTTGTTGGCACGGGCAATTCTTTGTTGGAACAACTGCTCGTGGAAAACTGTATCCAATCACTTTTCATCAATCATACTCAATTGTTCCAAACGGGTTTTGACCCATTCTTCATCTTCGATCTCGGCTTCAACAATAATCCGAAGAGAGGGAAGCTCAACTTCGTTTCAATTTTTTATTTATTTTCTTACAAACTTTATCTTCAACACATTCTACTTCTTGATTCATTATTTGGAAGTCTGACAGCGTTTTAGGATCCGGGCATGAAGTCCGCAAGCATGCCATGTTATTAAAGTATGCATTAATAGAACTAAAAAGAGAATAATAAAGGTTGACAAGATTAAGTAAACAGACATTCATGGATGATGAAATATTGATTTCATCAATTTGAATTTTATATATATAAAACAATAGAAGGGTTTACATCAGAAAGTAAGATAGTAAAGTAAAAGCATTCGGATTACACCCTGAAATAATCTGTAATGTAGAAAAGATAGCAAGATCGGCTACGGAGACTCCCGCCTGATAGGGAATCTTTTAGGTTTGGCGCCCATTTTTAGGTTTCCTTTCATTGCGGAAATGGTTACTATGGATTTTAGACCAGGATCAAATTCTCCATCATCACTGATCATTCCAACGACTGGCCCATTGTTGTGAGTAGCCTAAGGATTGTTCATCACATTGGGGGCCTCTCCCTCCCTAACTATTTCCTTTACCTCAATGAAGTCCTCCATTGCTCTTTTGAGAGTCCAACAGTCCTCAGTATCGTGTCCCACTGCTTTATAGTGGTATTCACAATTGGCATCAGCTCGGTTCGAGGGGGACTCGGGGTTCGGCAGTTTAGGGTCATTAGCTGCAGCAGACCTAGTATGGTTAGCTTTTGGAAAAAACTTGAATATGATTTACTAATTGGGGCTCTATTGGACGAGGATTGTATTGGGGAACATTTTGTTAGGGATTGTAGCTTGGTAGGGACGGACATTTCTATGAGGTAGAGCTCGGTTGTGTATATAATGTTGTGGCCATGTGTAAGGTTGTGCATTCATCACCGCACAGTAAAGCGGTGCCACCACACATGCATCATCATGGTACCAACAACACAAACCACCTGAAACAGAACCTAAGCTTTGGGTAGACACGACAACTTTGTTAGTTCAAACCATTTAACAGATAGAAAATCGCACGTTAGGATGCAATGCACCTAACAGTTAAATGTTTCTATCATATGTTTGAAGGGTTGGGTGTTTCATCCCGGTTTTAACTAACCCTTTTTTGCTCTATACCGTGTTTCTTTCATTTCATGCTCTCTCTTTAAAAAAAAAAAAATTAACACTCTTGGTTCATCGCTTTCTGTTTTTGTCACTCTTTGTTTTTCTCTTTTTTTTCACTCAGGTTTTTTTTGGTTTGTTTTTCACTCAGTTTATTTATGGTTATGATTGCATCCGATGGGGATTTCCTACATATCATGACGCCACATGCATCAGATCATTACGTAGTTCAAGAAGATCAAAAATAAAATAAATAAACTAACTTTTTTTGTTGGGAATGTTCTAAAGAAAGACTTCTAAAGAAGAAATAAAATAAATATATTTTTAAAACTAATTGGGGGTCGGACCTGATGAGGGTTGCCTACGTATCTCACATCTAGTGAGAATTAGATCAGCGTAGTTTGGTAAGTTTTGACACAACAGGAAAAATATGACTTTTGAAAACATTGGCTCAATGACTTATTCTTTTTCTCTTTTTCTTTTCAAACTTTCGGTAGAGATTCGGGGTTTTCAAATATCTAGATTTGTAAAAAAGTGGATAAATTTTGTCTCTCATGTCTCACTCTTTATTTATCTTGGTTTCCTTTCCCTATTCTAGAAACCGGTCAACATGAAAGCCGAAAATAACATATGCATAAGTAACATGTAAAAATGCATTAGGATGGTCTTTTATATTTGGTACACCTGTCTTAGACGGACCCAACTCCTGTGTTGAGTCCCCAAAGTCAAATGCACATGATACAAACAAATGTTCCTACTAGGAATCCGAGAAGAGGCTATGTTATTCTAGGTTTAAATCGTGGGGTGTGTTGTTCTAGACCTGGCTTACCCAAGCGGACAACTCGAGTTGAGAGAGGCAGCGTACTGGGAATAGAGAAACTTCACCGTCATTGCAACTTGCCCTATACTCTTTCTAAAATTAGGGGTATGACTCTAACAGAAAAGAAGCCATGCGAAGCGCACGCTTCCCAGATGATTTAGAAGAGTTAAAGAGAAGAAGGGTGCTGTAAAAGCTTTATATACAGTTTATGACAATATCAAAGTGGTGAAGAGAGGCAATTAGCACATTAGGCCCAAACACGTAATATAAGACAATCACAAGAAAGCCAAGTATAAACGTCATCTAAGCTCGAATTCTGAACCCTGAACCAGAAGTTCTTGGTTCTATTCCCTAGCATAGTCGCGAGAGCTGCCACAACTCCGTTTACGGGGAAAATGAGTTTTTCCAATTAAAGTGACATTATTTAAAAAGGGATTATTTTATTTTATTTATAGAGTCGCCACTTGGTATAATTATTTACGGCTTCCCAGGAAGTCATTTATTTTAAATCCCAAATCAAGGAAAATTTGACTCTGTATCAGTTTGTGAAACATAGAAGACCTGATTAAGGAATTTTGTTAACCCGGGAGAAGGTCTGAGGCACTCTTGGATTTCGTGGTTTTAGCACGGTTGCTTTACAATTGCACATGGCTTATTAGTCCGATTATTACATATTTCAGACCTATTGTGCGTTTTTACCCTTTTACCGCCTTTAACAAATATTTTGGCCATGTTATGTATTTGTGGAATTTATTTAAACAAGTTACGATGTTGTACAGTTGCCGTTTTATACATATCGCAAACTGTGCCGCATGAAACGCACCCGCGATTTAGGGCATATTTATTTTTATTATTATTTTGAAGTTGATTCAAGTCACGTGAACGTGCACTCGAAATTGGGGTTACGTATCATGATTATTCCACGAGAACCGTAACTATAGTCATGATGATATATTATTTAATCATGCCTAGAGCAACTACGCAATTTATGAGTTACTTTTCCTAAACTAATTTGAGATTATTGTGAAGGTCATGTTTTATGGATATAGAATTTGTGGAAGTAGTGTAATTATTACTAAGCGTCATTTGGTTTTGAAGCATTGCAATTATTCATAAAGCAAAACTCGTTCTAATTCACTGTTAATAACGAAATATCGTGACTTAGCTAATTTCCAAAGCCCAACCAAATAAGTTAATGAGTAATGGTCTACTAATACTTATGATTTTAGCCTAAACCCTCCTAGTATTAAAATATTACCATTATTTTAAATCCAAACATTTATTGTAGGGAACTGCTTCACTCTGCGACAGATCTGCGGTCCGCAAATCAGATCTACGACCGCAAAATGGACCGCAGAAATGCCCTGTACTTCCAAAGCCTAAAATCATCAACACATAAGTCTACCCCGGCATCACGAAGCCCCGAGTTTAGGAAAAACTTTTACGGGGCCTTACATTTTCCCCCGTTTAAGATCATTCATCCTCGAATGAGGGTCGAAGTTCGTCACTAGCAGCCACTGTGATTCAACTAATACCTTCCACACCAACAGTCCCCAAATTTTTGACTAACTCCCTAAATTCCCAAAAATCTTGGCAGAGTTTCCCTTGTAACTAGGCCTATCCACCTGTCAGAGATTCCCAAAACCAGTCCTAACATATATACATGAACCAACGCCGCAATATAACAGAAAAACAATGCCAACCGTGGCCTCACGAGCAGTATAGTACAAAAAAGGAACTCCCTTAACATCAACTGTATAAATGATACATAATTCACAGGGAACAATTTCATAGAATCGATTACAGAGCTATTCAAACAAATCAGGGTACTTCTTCTTCATCTCTTTCTCGGTTTCCCAAGTGGCCTCTTCGACTTGTTAGCTTCGCCATAACACTTTCACGGAGGCAATTTCTTTGTTCCTCAACTTTCAAACATGCCTATCAAGAATGGCAACTGGAATTTCTTCACAAGTCAGTTCCTCACTAACCTCAATAGCCTCAACTAGAACAATAAGCGACGGATCTCCAACCACCTTCTTCAACATGGATACATGGAACACCGAGTACACTAAAGACATCTATGGAGGTAGTTCAAGCTTGTAAGCCACCCGACCAATCTTTTGAATGATTCTGTACTGTCCGACATACCTCGGACTCAAATTACCTTTCTTAACAAATCACATTACCTGCTTTATGGGGGAAACCTTTAAGAATACCCAATAATCTTCTTTAAACTCCAAATCCCTATGACACACATCCGAATAAGATTGTTAATGACTTTGAGAAGTTTTCTACTGTTCTGTAATGATCTTAACCTTCTCCATAGCCTTGTGCACGAGGTCCGGCCCTATCAATTTTGCTTCCCCAATCTTGAACCATCTAATGGGAGATCTACATCTCCTAATATATAGAGCCTCGAACGGTGCCTTATGAATGCTAGCATAATAACTGTTGTTGTATGCAAATTATATATGTCGCAAATAATCATCCCAGCTACCTTTGAAGTCAAGAACACAAGCATGCAAGATATCCTCAAGTGTCTGAATAGTCCGCTCTGCCTTCCCGTCTGTCTGCGGGTGAAAGGTTGTACTAAGATTCACCTGAGTACTTAAACCTTGCTGATATTTCTTCCAAAACTTAGCCATGAATTGTGCCCCTCTATCTGAATAATAAAAATTGGAGTTCCATCAACCTGACTATTTCCTTGATATACAACTAAGCATTCTGTTCCGCTATGTCGGTAGCCTTAACAGGTAAGAAGTGTGCTGATTTCGTGAGTCGGTCCACAATCACCCAAATCGAGTCAAACTTGTGAGTGCGAGGCAGACCCACCACAACGTCCATGTTGATCATCTCCCATTTCCATATCGGAATTTCTATGTTCTGTGCCAACCCACCGGGCCTTTGGTATACGATCTTCACTTGCAGACAATTTGGACATCTTGCCACAAAGTCCGCTACATTCCTCTTCATATCATTCCACTAGTAGACTTCCTTAAGATCATGGCACATCTTTGTAGAGCCCGGGTGCACGGAAAACCTAGAAGGGTGAGCCTCGGTCATGATTCTTTCCCGGACCATCCATGTTTGGAACACATAGTCGCCCTTGGTACCTTAGTGTATCATCATCCATGCCAAGAGAAGAGGCCATGGTCTTATATTTACGAATCCACTCCATCAATTGTACCAATAATGGGTCATTGTATTGCTTTTCCTCGACTTCCACTATAAGCGAAGATTCTACCCTATTTTGCACAATCACTCCTCCTTCACTAGAATCTGCAAGACGAACTCCCAAACTAGCCAATCGATGAACCTCCTTGGCCAATGGCCTTTGACATGTCTCCAAGTGAGCCAAACTACCCATAGATTTCCGGCTAAGAGCATCCGCCATAACATTAGCCTTCCCAGATGATACAGAATGTCGATGTCGTAATCTTTAAGTAACTCAAGTCATGTTCTCTACCCCAGATTCAATTCCTTATGTTTGAAAATATATTGAAGGCTCTTATGATCCGTGAATATAACCACATGGACCTCATATAGATAATGACGGCAAATCTTCAATGCAAATACCACCGCCACAAGCTCTGAGTCATGTGTTTGATAGATCTTTTCATGATGTTTGAGTTGCCTAGAAGCATAATCTATCACCTTGCCATGTTTCATTAATACACACCCAAGTTGATTCTTGAAGCATCACAATATACCACAAACCTATCTGTATCGTCTGGTAGAGTCAACACTGGTGTCATAGTCAATCTCGATTTCAACTCCTGAAAGCTCTTTTCATAAGCATCTGACCATTGAAACTTAACTGCCTTCTGCGTCAATTTAGTCAACGGAGAGGCAAGGATAGAGAACCCCTCTACAAACTTCCTGTAATATCCAGTGAAGCCCAAGAAACTGCGAATCTCCATTGGGGTAGTTGGTCTAGCCTAATTGATCACCGCGGACATCTTCTGAGGATCGACCTTAATTCCTTCTCTGGAGACGACATGACCCAAGAATGTGACAGATTCAAGCCAAAATTCACATTTCGAATACATCGCATACAACTGGTGCTGATATAGGGTCTGCAAAATTGCCCTGAGATGATCGGCATGGTCCTCTCGACATCGCGAATATACAAGGATATCGTCAATAAACACTATCATGAAGGAGTCAAGAAAAGGATTGAAGACTCGATTCATAAGATCCATGAAAGCTGCGGGGGAATTTATTAGCCCAAAAGACATTACCAGGAACTCAAAGTACCCATACCGAGTCCTGAAAGCTATTTTCGGAATATCCTTATCCCTGATCTTCAATTGGTGATACCTGGATCTTAAATAAATCTTGGAGAAGTACTTAGCACCCTGCAATTGATCAAACAAGTCATCTATCATTGGCAGTGGGTACTTATTTTTGATTGTAACCTTGTTGAGCTACCGATAGTCAATACACGTTCTTAGCGATCCATCCTTCTTTCTTACAAAAAGGAGCGGTGCGCCACACTCGGCCGGATGAAACCTTTCTCTAACAAAACCTTCAATTGTTCCTTTAGCTCCTTCAATTCTGTAGGGTGGAATAGATATAGGCTACATGCCTTGCATCACATCAATCCCAAATTCAATCTCTTTGTCTGGTGGGATCCCAAGGAGCTCATCCGGAAAGACCCAAGGAAGTTCATTCATAACCAGCACAAACTTAAGTGTAGGTGACTCAACATCGGTGTCCGTAACCCAGACCAAATCGTAAATACACCCCTCATTAATCATCTTCGTGGCCTTAAGGTATGAAATAAACCAACCCTTTGGAACCACATCATCCCCTTTCTATTCAATCACTGACTCATTTGGAAATTCAAACCTAACGATTCTGGTTCAACAGTCAAGCTTGGAAAAACATGAATAAAGCCAATCCATCCCCATTATTACATCAAAATCAACCATCTCCAATTCAATGAGATTGGCCATGGTGTCCCGACCACGCACCATGACAACACAATCCCTATAAACCTGCACAGCCATAATAAACTCACCACCGGAGTAGATACAGAGAACGGCTCATGAAGTTGTTCCAGTTCTATCCTAAATTCTATAGCAACATAGGGAGTGACATAGGACAAAGTGGAATTGGGATCAATTAGAGCATACACATCATGAGATTGAATAGTCAATACATCTATGACAACATCTGGAGAAGCCTCTAAACTCTGGCGACCCTACATAGCATAGAAATAGTTGGTTCCTCCCGTACTATGTGTACCACCCCTAACTAAACCACGCCCTGTGGGTGCTGGAGTGCCTCCAGCTGGAGGAGATGCTGCAGATGTAGTAGCTGAAGAGTTGGCTGGTCGTGCCGTACCCCTGCCCGCACCCTAGTAGGATGAACGACAATCCCTTTGAATGTGGACCATAAATCTACATCTATAGCATATGGGTAGGTCTATGTAACAGATTCCCAAGTGAATCTTCCAACACCTAGTGCATGGTGGCCTCTAGTGCTGCTGGAATCTCCCACCAGGCCGACCCTGCTTGTAGGATCCCCTGTTGCCCTGATCGGGCCTAAAATGACTCCGCTGCTACTGAGTGGGCCCTTACGGTGGTGCACTGACTGAAGACTGAGCAGAAGACTGCGATGGCCCTCATGTCCCTCCCCTGAATGCTGACCTACCATCACCACCACCCAAAGAACCTCCAAGATTACCTGCGGACCGGGCCTTGCTGCTTTTAATTTACGGTTCTTTGTAACTTGATAAAATGCCTCCATTTTCCCATAGTTAATATCAGAATTCAAGGAAGTTGTAGTAGCCTCATTTATAACCAAGGGGCTAAGGCCCTGCACAAATCGGTGCACTCTCGCCTCCATAGTGGGCAGCATGCATATAACATACTTGGACAGGCACGCAAATCTCATATGGTACTCCCACACACTCAGGATACCTTGCCTTAAGATTTCGAACTCAGCGACACGGGCTGCCTTAGTCTCGACAGGCAAGAAATGATCAATGAAAGCATCGGTGAACTCATTCCACCTCACCGGAGGACTCCCCTCCTCATGGGACTCCTCCTATGGTAGGAAGCCAACTCTACTGCTTCTGTCTCAGTAGCACGCATAACTCGAAGAGCCTTGTGCATTTCATCAATGAAGTCCTGGGGGTCCTCCTCGGGATTAGTACCCGTGAACACTGGAGAATCTAATTGAAAAAACATGTTAACCTTGGAACTAGCAGATTCCCCTGGATGACTGGAAGAAGTAGGCACAACGGTCGATCTCTCGGCCTGAGAAGTCACTTTCTAAGCCAACATCTATATGGCTCCCCTAAGATCCCCATCAGCAATATCGGGACCGAAAGCTGGGGCTGGAGATGGAACTGGAGTATCGTTGGAGGGATAGTTGTACAGGTGCAGGAACTGCTGCGGTCTTATCAGGTATAGTGGAATCAGGCAGTGTAGTAGTCGGAGGAATATTCTCATCCCTCGGGTGCTCACCCGCATCATCAAGTAAAGCATAAATTGGCACTCCTGGGGTGGCGTTGGCTCCTTGGCCAGTTCTTGCTTTTTTAGTAGGCGCCATATACTGAAAATTAGAGCAATGCACGAGTTAAAGGAGAAACAATCTTACAATCAGTTTTATCACACAATATAGAACATCAAGGAAGGGTATTATTCCTAAATGCCTAAGTAGCCTCCTAGTTATACATGTGGTCGACTACACACCGATAAAAAGGACTCTACTAGACACGGCGCCGAGACATCCTAGGACACTTTAAATCCTTAGGCTCCGATACCAAGTTTGTCACACCCCGACCTTGTGGAGCGCGACCGGCGTTCAACCGAAATACCCCGGTCAAGCAAGCCTTCACAATACCTTCTACCCAACTCGCCCATGAATGAAGAGAAGATACATTTATATCATTAATTAAACATTGAGTGGATTCCATGAATAATGCCAATTCCATTACCATTAGTCACCTCATTGTATAGTCTCAAAATACGTACACAATCATAGTTAAAAGTGCAACAAGTAATTCAAATACAACAAGGCTAGTATGACTTTCCCAACACCCATATACAATCGACAATGTGTCTATAGAGCCTCTACGGATACAAAGTAATATGATAAAGCCGGCAACAAGGCCCCAACTATACCTCAAAACATAATACACTTGGGACAAAAGATAGACGACCCCGAATGAAGTGGGGCTCACCAAATCTGTTAGAAGAAGGTGTACTGCTATCAATGATCGATGCCACATGCTGCAAAACCACCTGCATCCATTAAAGATGTAGCGCCCCTAGAAAAATATACGTTAGTACATATGGAATAGTACTAGTATGTAGGACTAAACACCCTCTCATTAGAACGAATGATAACACAAGGAAGGACAGTCATAAATCAATGGAAGCCTCAGACAATACTAAAACATCAAATTAGGAGCAAGATAAGTGTGAAGTGAATTTCCATAATTTTAGGTTGGGAGATGTTAGGACCGATATACCACCGTGATTTTAGCGCGCAGTCCAATCATGGCCTGATCGGCAAGGCCGTCTCATCCAAATACATCAACTACGATCATAGTCATTATCTCAATCTCAATCATTGTTTCAATCATAATCTCAAGCACAATCACCACCATGTGTGCGGCATGGCCTCCGATCACGACCTGACTGGCTAGGCTGACTCACCATAATGTCGTGTGGATCGACATCACCCCTTTCTGGCAATTATCTCATCCCAATAAAGGGGAATATTCTCATCACATCAATCTCATCCCAATAAAGGGGTACAATCACAATTCACTCCTACACCTGCACGTGTAATTTCGGGATTAGGTTATTTCAACCTACACTTCCTCGGTGACTAACGATACTCCTAAGTTGTTTATTTATTTAAAGGATTGACAGCTCATTTCATTATCTTTTATATATCATTCTCTTCATTGGTGCCGATGGCCATAACACAGTGTCACTCTTGGCGCATTGGCCGGATTTCATAATTCATATTCATCTCTTTCACTTTCAAATATTATCACGGATCCCCAACGGAGCATTTCTATTCAAGACTTTAAGTCCATATATTGAGCAAATAAGAATGTTAAACACATTGAGATGTCTTACACAATTTGACATAGTAGCTTTCATTTGAATCACGACTTAAAGATATAACATTTGAATATACAACCCATGCTTCGAGCCCATTTTCAAATAGAATATAACATAACAAGGACATTGGAATACATATTGAACATATATCTTTCAACAAAAGGCTTATTCGGAAAAATCAATTCATAATGAACAACTCAGGACTTACAAGAATATTGTGGGGTTCAATTCTAAGAGATGAGTTTAGCCAACATACCTCACCTCCATCTTTTTAATTTACTACAATGTTCCGGAATTCATAGCCTCTTCGATCTATTTAGAAATATAGCAAAATGGAACACAAATTAGGAGAGAATTTATCGTTCCAGCTCATTTGAGCATTTTATCAAACACTAGGTGGGTATTATGATCCTATAGTGGATTCCTCCATTTCACTACCCAAAGTGTACCCAATTGAGCTCAACAATCTTCCCACAACCTTAGATAGAACATGCATACATAATGAACAACTCCCACACCCAAGAATTGCTTGGCTTATTACCTTTTTTCGGCTAAATCGCGAAATTGAAGGCTTGGGCTAGAATCTTAACTTTTTGCTTGAAGACCTTATGGGTTACCCTTGTGAAATCTTCAAGGCTTGAGCAAATATTGATGGACAAATGACATAGAAATTCCTTTTCTCATTCTAGACCACCTTTCACTCTCTAAAATATAAGTTTGAACCTTCTAAAATGATCCCTAAGATTGTTTTATAAGAATAGGGCCGAGTTTATAAAACCAGAAAAATGAAGCCTCGATGAAGATCTGCGGTCACATATGCAACCTAATAAGGCTTCTGTGGTCGTCAAAATGGGCTGTATAATGGCTCTCCAAAAGTGGGCATTTCTGCCTCACTCTGCGACCGGTTTGTAGTCCGCAGACCTATTATGCGATCGCATAATGCGCCACAAAACTTCCCTCCAGAAACGCTTCATGCTGGGTCTACGATGGGTTGTGCTACCCGCGAAATGATTATGCGGCCGCATAATGGACCGCATAATGGTCCAAGAATTTTCCTAGATTTCTGCTTCAGTTTGCGACAGATCTACGGTCCGCATATCAGTTCTGTGACCGCATAAATGCCCTGCACTTCCAAAATATTTCCTTCAACTCCCCAACTACAATCATCAACGCATAAGTCTACCCCGACATCACGAAGGGTTTAGGCAAAACCTTTCCTGAAGTTGATCTTTCAATTCTTTCAACTCACCTGGTGCCACATGGTACGGAAGAATAGAAATAGGTTGAGTGCCTGGCATCAAGTCAATACCAAAGTAAATATCCTTGTCGGGCGGCATGCCTGCCAGGTCTGCAGGAAACACATCTGGAAAGTCTCGCACCACCGGAACAAAATAAATAGTAGGAGTATCAACACCAAGATCCGTCACACGAGCTAAATAAGATAAGTGCCCCTTCCCAACCATCTGTTGGGCCTTCAAATATGAAATCCCTCTGCTGGGTACATAATCTAGAGAACCTCTCCACTCGATCCTTGGCAACCCCGGCATCGCCAATGTCATGGTCTTAGTGTGACAATCCAGAATGGCATGACATGTATACAACCAATCCATACCCAAGATCACGTCGAAATCAACCATACTAAGCAATAAGAGATCAAATCTAGTCTCCAATCCCCAATAGTCACTATGAATGACCGATATACACGGTCCAAAATAATAGTATTGCCCATCGGCGTAGATACATGAATAAATGATACTAAGGAAACATGGGGCATATCTAGTTAACGAGCAAAATACAATGACACATACGAATAAGTGGAACCAGGGTCAAATAATGCAGAAGCATCTCTATGGCATACTGAGACAATACCTGTGATCACTGTGTCTGAAGCAACGACATCTGGTCTGGTAGGAAGAGCATAGAGTCGGGCCTGGCTGCCACCTGATCGGCCTCCCCTTCTAAGGCGACCCTTAGCTGCCAGAGGCCCACCTCGAGCTGGCTGGGTGGGTGGTGAAGTAACTATTGCTGAAGTCATAGTCTGACTCCTCTACTGAGATGGACATCCTGAAAGGTGGGGGAAATATCTCTTTATGTGACCCAAATCTCCACACTCAAAAGTACCCCTCTCGGGCAATGGCGGCAAGTACTAAGGCGGACCCCGAGAACCAGAATAATAGTCAGAAGAACCCGGTACAGAGAAACTCTGAATTGATGGTGCACGTGACGAACTCTGAGCTGGAAGAGCACTGAGAGATGATTGGCCTGGAGGAGCAGTGTATTCACCATGTCTAGATGATGCACCACGGTGGACTGGATGAGCCATCTGAGCGGGCCTATAAGGACGACCCCTGTTCTAGTAAGACTGTCCCCCAGAATGAACACCACTGGGGCCGCCTGAACCTCGAGGCCTCTTGGACTCCCTCTCCTCATGCTCCTAACTACGGAACATCTCTAGATGCCTAGCAATATCAACCATCTCGTCGAAAGTAGCACCAGATACCCTCTCCCAATTAGTAAGCAACCACAGCTGATATGTGACACCATCAATGAACCTCATAATCCTCTCCCTATTAGTGGGGACCAACTAAACTGCGTGACGAGCCAACTCTGAAAACCTCATCTCGTACTAGGTCACAGATATGTCATCCTGACGTAGCTACTCAAACTGTCTATGTAGCTCCTCTCTGCTAGACTGCGACACAAACTTCTCTAAGAAGTGAATGGAAACCTCATGCCATAAACCTCCCACCATCTGAAGGCAGCCCTAGCAAACTAAAAAGTAGTGAATGAGACCCCACTGGTCTCCAAAATACATGTCGTGCAAAGAATCCGCTGGCACCTGTCCAAAAAGTCCTGGGCATCCTCACACTCAGCCCCACTAAATGATGGAGGATGTAGTCTCCCAAATCTCTCTAGTCTCCTCTACTCATCATCAGTCATAATGGGACCCACCTGGGCCTGAGCAACTACAACCGGCTGAGCTGGCGGTAGCCCCGGTGTCTGAAGTCCCTACATCATCTGCTCGGGAGTATTAACGGCAGGAGTCTGAGTACCTCTCCCGACTTGAGAAGTGGCTGCTACGGTCGGAATAGCAACTACCACAGGAAGGCTGGTGCACACAATAAAGATCTGAGCCAAAACCTCCTTAAGGCCTGGAATCACAATGGGCACAGTTGGTGCCTGAGCTGGCCCCACTGGCTTAATTATATCTAGTACCTCCTCCCGAGCTGGAGCAACTGGTGGAACTGTAGGTGTTGTTCTAGCAGCTGCACCTCTGCCCCAACCGTGGCCCCGACCGCGACTTCGGCCTCTCATGGCCCTAGCCGGTAACGAGATTTCTCAGAAAAGAGATATCATTCTAGTAACGAGATTTCTCAGAAAAATACGTATTTGATAAAATTTATCCGACAGGCATATTATTTTTATGACATTCCGAGAAAATCTTATTAACGTATTTCTTAAGGCATATTATTTTTATGACATTCCGAGAAAATATTATTAACGTATTTCGTATGCATTTCATGAATTTATACATATACATAAATCAATGACCAGATGGCGTTATATAGGTGTATATATGTATATTATATGTATATGGTATATAGGAAAAGGTTATGGCGTTATATACGCACTGCCACCTAATCAACTGGTATACGTTGATAATTTGCCCACAGCAACCGAAATGATATGATGGGATGCCCTCAGAGGCTTGATGATGTTATGAACGCATATACCAATGCATAGCATAACATTTATACGCATATGCATGACATTATAAAAATGAAATGATACACAGAGCTATGTAGACGTACATGTCGAGTCTTTTACTATATGTTTCTCTCATGTCTACTATTTACTAATTTTCATTCCTTACATACTCGGTACATTATTTGTACTGACGTCCCTTTTGCCTGGGGACGCTGCATTTCATGCCTGCAGGTCGAGAATCCTCCAAGTAGGCAATCAGCTCAGCGGGAGATGTTGGTGAACTCCATTTGTTCCGGAGTTGCTTATGTGATCAGTATGATTAGGACATGTACTGATTAGTATGGCGGGGCCCTGTCCCGACCTTTATCACATTTATGTACTCTTAGAGGCCTGTAGACATATGTCGTGTACGTGAAAGATTGTACGGTCTTATCGGCCTATGTTTTGAGTTTATAAATGATAATGTTGGCGTATTAGGCCCGTATGTCATGTGTATATGATAATGTAATAAGAAAGATACGTTACGTTGGTACTAGGTTGAGTAAGGTACTGGGTGCCTGTCGCGGCCCATTGGGTTGGGTCGTGACAAAAGTGGTATCAAAGCAGTTCTGTCCTAGGGAGTCTACAAGCCGTGTCTAGTAGAGTCTTGTTTATGGGTGTGTCATCCACCACACTTATAAGCAGGAGGCTATAGGGCATTTAGGACAGTCACTCTTTCTTCTTACTCTAGATCATGTGATAGAGCTCAGTTGTAAGAACTGAATTTCCTAAACTCTATCTTATTAATAATACGACGATGCCTACGTCTAGAAAGACGGTTGGTAAGAGATTGCAGGTGGCTGTGAAAGTGTTGAGTCAGAGGAACTCTATTTTGCATGATGCTTATGATGAGTAAATGTAAGGTCTTCAGTAGATCATGTGTGTACTAAGACGTGTAAGCCTCTTGATAAGGAGCCTTAAGGCAACGAATATCTATCCACTCTTATGGTGAAAGGCAATGAGAGATTCAGAAGATAGATACAAGCTTCAACAAGTAAAAGGAGCAAGATGAGAAAGGTACGAGGTACCCAGTTAATGAAGATTATCGGTATTTTCAACTCCGGCAGAAAAATATAAGTATTGTGAGTTACCTTCTACAGTAACAGAGGTTTGTAGAATTGGCCACACCCATCTCAGTTATACCTTATTGGGGGCTAACAGGTGTAGTTTAAGAAAAGGACGGGATATTAGGATCCGGCTGGGGTTAGAATAACCTAAAATGGTGAATGGATTGTTTGTGTTAGTTGACATTTCAGAAGGATATTACAAAAGTGCTAATAAATCTCCCTGTGAGGCACCCAGATGGTGCATTCTAGAATATTACAATTAGATGTGAATATTAGCATGATCAAAAAATAAATCAGAAGATAGGCACTGAATGCCTGGAAGGGATAAATATTACCTTAGTGTGGCTCGCGTCCCTAGTAGAGCGAGAACGTTAAGCAACCCGAAGAGCCACTGGATGGAGCAAAGGGGAGCTAAAAGAAAAAGAATGTCTTGTTCGAGTTTTCAGAATAAAGTGATAGACAAAAATATTAGCAGGGAAATAAGAATAGAGTTAATGAAGCATTATGAGTAAAATGTGGTACATGGATGACAACAGTAGATCAAAACAAAAAGAGACAGTATTACAGAGTCTATAGACAAGGGAAGGAAAATACAAGAGGTGGCAGGCCTTGAGGCAACAAAAGAGTATAGGCCATAAAGTCATATCCTCATTTCGAGAAATAAGTTTGTGACTCCAACACGACTACCAGAAGGAATAGTTAGACCCCAGAGTAATAGAAATCAGTATGGGCTGGTGAACAAGATAAACTAAACAAGAATTAGGGACTGTATGTGCCAGTTATACTAAGTGTCACCCTTGCGAGTAAGGAATTGCGTTATCCTTGGTACAGAAGGATTACCGCGAGGTGAGTAAGGATTATTGATGATGTGGAAAGACGCCAAAGATGAAGTGGTAAAACATTAATATGTAGATCATCGTAGCACTAAATCTTAGTACTCCCTTAAACAGAGGAATATGGAGTGATGTGGCATTAAGTGAGAATTAAGTGGTTTTAGTAACTATGGAATAATAAAGGAAGGATGTAATAAAAAATGAGAAAGAGATGAGACTGCACTTATTCAAATCCTACAGATATGCTACGATTCCAGAACCTTATACAGACACGTCCTCAAGGAGAGGAAGTAAGGGTTGCCTGAGATGTTATTCATACATAAAGAGCCAGAGCGAGACATAAGTTAAGACAAAGGGAATAACCCAAGAGGGATTACACGGAATACAGATATGAGAATAGACCAACGAGCAGTTAGTAATTGATCCAGGAAGAGCCTAGTTATGGATAAACAAGAGGATACAGAAAATTAACAGATTGTGCAAGATGAACATAGTGAACCTTAACATGGGGAATTCAGTCTCGCAGATATGACATCATGATCCTTAAGAAATATTTAAATAGGAGTTGGAGTAGTTAAAGGTACCGTATGAGTATTACAAAAATAAAAGATAATGCCACTGGGAAGACAATCAAAATATTAGTTCAGAAGCAACCCTACAAGCACAAGGGTGGAGATGAGTAACTACGGATAATTATAGGTGAGTACGAACATCAAAACTTCTATCGGGAATACGATATAATAAGCTTGCGGCTTTGCAAGAATCAGAGGGTCCTCCCTAAGTACTACAATGAAAGACTAGCTGAGGAAATAAGGACAAAGGGTTCAACCTAAGCATAGTGACCTAAAGAGGAAATGGTCTTGTAACAACAGTCTCACAACAACATTGCATGCAAAAGGCACCTATCGTGGCTAATGAGCGGGAAATGAAACCAAAATATATATTCGATACCTTATGAATTGCACAAAATTCCGGCATGCATGGGAACTAAGATGAGCTAAGTATGCATGCAACAAGGGGTAGAAAGACCAGGAAACGTAATTGCTTACGTTTAAAGAAAGCTGAGATGGATCGAAAGGAATTATTCGATTAGTGATCCAGAGTTAGTTACGTCATGAATGCACTTACGATTTCGGAATATTATCCATGCAGCATATATACTGACATTCATACAGTTGTAGAAGACTCTGGTATTAGTTAAAAGAAAGAACTGAGTCCAGGTCATAGACAAGGGATTGAATTGTTAGATGATGGTATCACGGATATTCCATAGCGCCTATGAAAGGCTAAAATAATAATCATACCATGAGTCGCAGATCGGAAGATAGCTTAAGCCTACATAAAGGTTAATCAGAGGGAAGAGGAGACTAAAGACTTACATCAACAAAGTAAATCAGGAGTCTTATTATTAGACCCAGAGAATTATAGAAATCTTGATTGAGGACAGTACAGAATCACCCTAAATATTAGAGGTACAAGAGAGATAGTATAACAACCGTATTCCGTAATGGCTCTACGAGAAAACAGTTAGAAGAGTACCAGCTGCATAAGAAGTCAGTATGAAGATCCCACCAGATTATGTATGCGCCAGAGGTATAAGTATTATAATAGAGCTTCAAGTTGTGGATGTGAATCATACCTATATGGAAGGGAGGGCATGAAGGAAATAAAACATGTGGCGCGAGATTTTAAGGCAAGTAAGGTAAAGGTGAACAACGTACGAGATACTGAGGTGCAGAAGATTGTGAATAATCTATAACTTCAAGATGAAGGTCTAGAAGAATTGGGATTCAGTATCGAGGAATGATAGCAGCGGCGTCAGTGGCATATCTTCCAGCCTATGGTTTCTAGGTATCGAGAAGCTTGATTAAGAAAGTAAAGATAAGTTAGAGACGATGTGATGCCTCGCTTGATGTTCCAGAATAACATAAGGAAATCTATTGTGCGAGCAAGTTGAAGGAAGGTTGCAAGCAGTATAAATGTATACGTGTAGGTCGCAGGCTAAAGTATGGTAAACCGACAAGGTTTTAGGAAGACATGAGTAAGGATAAGAAAGGGTGAGTGAGAAGGTGACGAGAATGGATAAGTCCTCGGGATTCAGCCCATGAAAACAAGAGAGATGACAGTTTCTCAAAGTTATGGAAAGCTCAGTATAGCCTGAATGAACTCAAAGGCGTCTAAGACTAGTAACATTAGAAGAGATGGAATGTTGCCCTGGTAATAGAATAAGAGGGTAATTGTGATAGCTAAAGGATGGCATTTGGGCCTTCAGTTGAGTAATGATTTGATGAATTGTAAAGGATTAAAATACCCTCATAAGGAGAATCACATTGGGAGGCTACAAAATACGGTTATGGAAGTATAGTATCTCCCTAGGTGGATCAATCTAATTACTCCAGATGTCCCCGATGAGACGTGAGCCCTAGCGGCAGTATTTCATAAGAAGTTTTAAGTTATCATGGTATATTGTAAATCAATATTGAGTTGAATCAACAATGGATGGACAAAAGTCACAAAGTATGAGATGAGATTAGGTTGTCATTCTTAAGATGAACAGTAATGAGGAAGCATTAAAAGACCTAGATTTATACATGTAGGATAAGCAACAAGAGTAAGCTGGAATTTGGTAGCAGACCTCAACAACGATAAATCGAAGTAAGAGTTATGGTATAGTATGACCTACCTTGATGTAGTAAAGTCATACAGATAAATAACCAGGTCTATGAAATAAGATATAGAAATATTTGTATATTCAACCAAGTACCGAGCGAAGAACTTCTGTATACCTATAGATGCCCATAGGGACATCGTATCAAGCTTGGTATATATTTACAAAGTGAGGGCTAGAGATTGGCTAAAAGCTAGAGGACAAAGGAGAGAAGAGACGCATAGGCGCACTCACAAGGTCAGAGTCGTACATGATTCATGATTAAAGGTTAGAAACAGTTACGAGATTGGAAGAATTCCAACCACAAGTCGTGGTGTGAGAAAGAGACCTAAAGGGGGGAATGCCTTGGCATTTGGATTTATTCAAAGAACAGTTGCCTAAATGACAAGAAGAGTATTAAAGTATTCGCAAGAGCTATGGGTTATGAGAATGATAAGTGCAACAGTCAACATTCGAGGACGAATGTTCCAAAGGGGGGAATAATGTCATACCCCATGTTTTCGTATGTGAAAGTACGCCATAAGTAAATTGATGAAAGCTAGAAAATGAGATATTACATACCGCATTTTCGTACGTTAAAGTTTCGTCGCAAGTTAATCGACGTAAGTTTGGGAATGAGATTATTTTGAGATTATAAGCATTATGCTATTTCAAATAAATGACAAGTAAAGTTATGAAGGTGAGAGGGTAAGCAAATCGAAGAAAATGAATTTCGTCGAAGTTTGACATTTTGGGATAAAATACGGTTCGAGCTAAAATACCCGGTATTTATGGACTAGTACCATATAAGGTACCACATGACTATGATAGTAAGGTGTGTTAAAAGTGAGTAGTATTTTAAGTAATTAGAGATAATTCTTAATTATGTGGGTAATTGGTTGATTATTGGTTAATAGAAGATTAATTAGTTAAATAATGAAATAGTGATTAATTAAGAGTTTGGATAAACTTTTGAACCTAACGTGGCAGCCAAGAGCAATGTTAGCTATGACTCTTAAATCCATATAATAATGTGGCACATTAAGAGAATTTTGTGGCTTAGTCATCTTACAACGTGGGCCCCACACCACCAAGACTTTAAAGTCTCTCTAATTCACAAAATTGGATGCTTACAACTACTATGTAGCGTGTAAGGCTTCAACAAAGATAAGAATTTGCATTAGCAACGTGAGTGGCTTCATTCTTTCATACAAAGACATCTTCCTAAGTTATTAAGTGAAATGCTTGTATTTCATCTACATAGAAACGAGATTTCTTAATGAAATAGCAAAGAGATATCATTCTGGTAATGTAATTGCTTCAACATTTCATACGAAGACTATTTAATATTATGGAAACGCTGGATTTGTAAATCTAAAGGAGTGAGGTACAATCTTTCTCAAGAATATCATACGGATGTTTCCCTACTTCGATCCGCCGTTACGTGTTGTCTCAATTGACGTGTGTTAGAGGGATTGTCAAGAGAATCGGCTTAGGTATGTTAAGGCTATCCCTTCTTTCTTTTTGGCATGACCCAAATGATACTGAAAGAAACGAGCAAACGTATAGTTTCTATAAACAACTCTATTCATAGAAATATTAGGGGTGTCTATATCCTGGATTCCACATGTGAATTATTATTATATCTTCTGTTCAGGATCTCAGAAAATACGTATTTGATAGAATTTATCCAACAGGCATATTGTTTTAATGACATTCCGAGAAAATCTTATTAACGTATTTCTTAAGGCATATTATTTTTATGACATTCCGAGAAAATATTATTAACGTATTTCTTATGTATTTCATGCATTTATACATATACATTAACCCATGACTAGATGGCGTTATATATGCGTATATATCAACTCAACAGCAAGGAACGACCATTGCGGGTCCCAACAGTACCAGCATATAGCCTAAACATGATTTCTAGCAAAAATTACAGGTCAAGTGCTCTAACACATGGAGTACGGTAAAATTGTTCAGTTAAGGAAGCTATACAATTTCCATGCAATCGACTAATTCATAGTTTACACGGTGAACACCCACATGCCCGTAACATAGCATGCGCGTCACCTCTACATCAATCGCATAACATGTAATTTGGGGTGTCATACCCTCAAAACAAAGTTTAGAAGTGTTACTTACCTCAAGTTGTGTAAAACCCTTCTCCGACAAGCCCTTGCTTCGCAAAATGGCCTCCAAATACCTCGAATCTAGTCACAAAAAGTTAAATACAATCAACACGAGCTAAAGGAATACATTTCGTAAGAAAATACTAAGCTCTTAAGGAAATGTCAAAACGTCAACTCAAAAGTCGCCCCGGGCCCACATCTTGGAATCCGGTAAAAGTCACAAAATATGAACACCCATTCAACCACGAGTCCACCCATACAAAAATTACTCAAATCCGATACCAAAATCTTGATCAAAATCTCAAAATTCGGCCTAAGAACTTTCCTCCATTTCCCACCAATTTTTCACCCCAAATCACTAATTTAATGATGAAATCAAAGACATAACCATGTAATTTAAACAAAACTAAGTAAGAATCACTTACCCCAATCACCCACCTAAACATCTCTCCAAGAATCGCCTCCCACCAAGCTCCCAAAATCAAATTGTGATAATGAACTTAAACCCTGATTTTTGAATTTTAACACTGCTGCCAAGTGATTACTCTTTGCGAACGTGGAACTTTGCCTCTTTAGACCTACGCGATCGTGTCCACCCTCACGCGACCGCGAAGCACAAATGCGTGTGAACCGGTTGCCTCATATCCTCTTCGTGAACGCGGCTATCCCCATGCATTCACGATTCATTGCTTGGCTATCCTACGCGATCACGTACCCTACTTCATGAACGCATCAAGAAAAAGTCACCACTGCCCCAAACAAGCCTACGTGATCGTGTATATGGATACCAGATACAGACACCAAAAAATATTCAGCCATAACACCTAGTCCAAAATTGATTCGTTAATAATCCGAAACTCACCCGAGACCTCCGTGACCTCAACCAAATATACCAACAAGTCCCAAAACACCATATGAACTTATTTGAGCCTTTAAATATCATCAAATAATGCTTAAACCATGAATCACACGCCAATTCAAGCCTATTGAAACTAAGGAATTTCAACTTCCACAAACGATGCCGAAACATACCAAATCACGTCCGATTGACCTCAAATTTTACACACAAGTCTCAAATGACACCACGGACCTACTCCAATTCTCGGAACCCCAATCCGAGCCCGGTAAATTCGGACATACTTCTAAGTCCAAATTCAACTACGGACCTCCAAATCATAATCTAGACATACTTCTAAGTCCAAATTCACCCAACGAAGTTAAAAGAACCATCAAAACTCTATTTCAGACTCGTTTACACACAAGTCAATATCTGGTTAACCATTTCAACTTAAGCATTCAACCTTGAGACTTAGTATCTCAATTCATTCCGAAACCTCTACTGACCCAAACCTACTGCCCCAGCAAGTCACATAGCAGCTATAAAGCACAAAATGAGTAGTAAATGAGAGAATGGGGCTGCAACTCTCTAAATGACCAGCCAGATTGTTACATCGACATTTGTGTTTTTGACCTCGAAACGGAGTTTTGGTAGTTCCATTAGGTCTGCATGGCTATTTTGGACTTGGGTGTAAGCCCAGATTTGCATTTATATGTTTCTAGGATGTTTCGGCACTATTTGGCGAAAGTTAAAAATTTGAAGGTTTGGAATATTCATAAGTTTGATCGGAAGTTGACTTTTATGTCATCGGGTTCAGATTGTTGTTCCGGGAGTTGGAATTGGTTTGATATGTCTTTTGAAACTTATATGCAATATTTGAATTCATTCCGAATTGGTTAGGCTTGAATCGGACGCTTGGTTCGAAGTTTGATGTTTATGAACTCAAGAGATTTATCTTGATCGATGATTCATGGTTTTAATGTTATTATGTGTGGTTTGAGGCTTCTAGTAGGTCCATAATATATTTTGAGACTTGTTGGTATGTTCGGACGGGGTCCCAAGGGACTCAGGTGAGTTTCAGACCATTTTTAGGCCAATTTTAGTTGCTGGTTTTTTACCACAGGGGTGTGCATTTTTAGGCCTGAGTGAGTAAATTTGTTATTTGGGCACTGTGAATCGCGATCGAGGAAGCCTTTACGCGATCACGTAGAGGAAAATTATGCTGTCACTGACACGATTTTGGAAGCTTATATCTTGTAATATATAAGAATTTTTGAGATGATCAAAAAATGAAAGTTTTAGCCCATTGTGTTTAGTTTTCAGAAACGCAAACCGTTTGTCATTTAGAGTTTTGCACAAAACGTTATGGAAAATACACTACAGGCTGTCTGAGAAGAGTTTGGAAAGAGTAATGGAAATTTGTTCATTGCGATAACGGGGAAATAGCCGCGATCGCGAAGGGTAAAATGTGTGCTGGGAAATTTATGAATCGCGATCGAGAGGTTGGTGACTGCGATTGCGAAGGGTACCTCTGGAGCAGTGTTTAAAGTACTCTATTTCGATGTTCTTGGTCATTTTATCATATTTCGAGCTATAGAGCTCGGATTTAGGTGATTTTGGAGGCAATTTTCATCACATTGATTGTATTTCATGAATCTATCTTTGATTTTGGAATTTGGATTATGAATTTTAAAGAGAAATTTAGGGTTTTGTCTAACTTTTCTAAAGTGAATTTTTGAGTTTTGAACATTGATTCAGAGTCGGATTTGAGTGAAATTAGTATTGTTGGACTTGTAATTGAATGGGTTATTAGATTTTGTGATTTTTATCGAGTTCCAAGGTGCGGGCTCAGGTTTGAATTTTTGTTGCTTTTGAGTAAATGAGTAAAGATTCGACCTTTATCATTTGGGATTGTTTCCTTAGGCATTATTTGATGTTTTTGAGTTTCTTTTGGCTAGTTTCGAGCCGTTCGGTGGTTGATATGGGCGAGATGACATTTTTAGAGTGTCATTTGGCTTGCTCGGTATTTGTCTTGGCTTGTTTGAGGTAAGTATCTTATCTAAACCTGGTAGAGGCATTAGTTTCCTGAATTATTTGCGAAAGCTACGTGCTATGGGTGCACATATATGAGGTATTTGAGCCTATGTGCAAGCACCGGGAGTATTTATTCATGCTCAAGTTGTACTTATGATATGATAAGCCTAAAATTGACTGTTAAGCTTTAAGCTATAATGTTTTTCATATTTGTAACATTGCTATGAGCTCTTTGAGCCATGTTTAAGGCTACATAGATGTTTAATCCCTGGATGAACTTAATAAATGATATTCTATGATGAAATTACTGATTTGAGCTATGATATCATACTTTACAGATGCCTACACTTTAGCATGTCATTTATACCAGTCCAAGAGCATGAGATGTGTTATTCATTCATCACATAAATGTATTCTTGTTTATTTGCTCCTGTGTGATATTATTGGACAGGATGCATGTGACCACATCGGGCGAATTATTTCCTTATGTCTGTGATTACGTCGGGCAGATTGTGTTAATATTCCTGTGACCATGTCAGGCAGATTGTGATATAGCATGTGACCACACCAGGCGGATCCATCACATTGAGCATGTGACCATGCCGGGCGGATTATGATTTTAAGCTTGTGACATGCCGGGCTGGTACCACGTTGCATTGGCCACGCTTGTATGTGGATAAGGATCCATCCCCATAGGGTCACCCTCTCTTGTTTCTCTCTTGGTGGTGTACACACGGATTGTGAGAAACCAAAGGATTTCTGGTTGATGTGAGCTCTGGGAGAGCTTGTTATTATTATTTGATTGGGTTGCACGGTGCAATAGGCCTTATTGGCTTGTGGTTATTGGATCGGATTGCGCGCTGCAACAGACTGTTATTTGGTTATTACATTTCACCCTTATTTTCAATTTCCTTGATTGTTTTCTGTTGTACTTGCATATCATTTTTAACGCTGATTGTTGACTAAGTAAAACACTTTAAAACAAGAATTTTGAGCATCAAAGCGGTTATACCTGATATTTTCCTTTTTTGATCATATATCTATTCTATACTTGTTGAAATTATGAACTCTACAGGCGTTGGTGAGTATCATTTATAGTTCTTGCTTCTTGTACCTTGCTGAGGTTAGTTACGATACTTATTGAGTACATGAGATCGGTTTACGCATACTATACTTCTGCACCTTGCGTGCAGATCTTGGTCTTGATGATGCTGTGTATGACGAGGGTTGGCATTGAAAATGTACACGTGTTCAAGATATGGCTATCACTTGTACTCGGTAGATCTAGATTCCGATTCTGTCCCTTTACATTCCAAATATATGTCGTAATTATTTCAGTTCAGTTTATTAAAATTGAAGTCTTAGTGGCTCATGACTTGTACTTCCTGTCCTTGAGGAGTTGTACAAAAATTCAGTTATTTCATTTTTGACTCTTATCATTATTATTATATTGTGTTTTATTGTTATTTGGCTTCCCTAGCAGGTTGGGTTAGGTGCCATCACGACGGGTTGGATTTTGGGTTGTGACAAGTTTGTAACAAAGCTCTAGGTTTATAGGTTGTACGAGTCATAAGCAAGTATCTACTATAGTCTTACGGATCGGCATGATGACGTCCATAAACTTCCCATCTTTCTTTCCTTATCATGCGACACTGATTCAGCTCAAAGCGTATACCTTTAAATTCCTTCCACTCACTCGTATGTTTTGTGAGCGTTCTATATTAGCCGTGCATTGATGACATATGATTCCATGGATGAGGTGCAAGATGCGTTTTCTGTGTTTTGGTGATGGGCTAGTCTAGAGGACTTGAGGCGAGGTTTAGATAGCAACTTTGGCTCGGTAGTTTCATATGTATGAGCACGTACTTTTGGACTTATATGCCTGGCAGTGTCCCTGTGAGTAGAATTTATTTCTCGATGAATGGTTGGATGGCTATGTGATGATTATGACATGATTGCGGTCTGCGTGTAGAAGGTTTGGATGTGGCGAGAAGAGTTTTCTTGGGATGTGTAAAGGACTATTGAATGCTCAATTTTTGTGTATTGTTATACAGTCTCGAGTTATGATCATATTGAGGCAACTTTCATGTCAGTTATTTGTGGAACGAAGTAGATTTGCATGTCTTGTGGATGAGTTTAAACTCAGGAAGATTAAGTGATTGTGTAGTAATTGTGACTGTGAAAGGGTATAAGAAGATGTGAGTTTTAGGCTATCACATGCGGGGTAATCTATGGATGTGTAATCCTTATGATGTTGTGTGTAGAGTTTCGGTGATGACTCGATAGGTCATTTTGAGTTTTTGACTTCATCTATGTGTTCCGAGACCTTGAATAGCTCCGTTTAGTGTTCCTCGATTATCGCGTGCAGTTCGTTTTTTTTTCAAAAAAACTTTATTTGAAAAATTGAAGAAAATGAGAATTTTAGCTTTAAAAATAATTTGAGTTGACTATTGTCAAAAGTTTGTGGAAGCGGACCCGGATCAGTGTTTTGATGGTCCCAATGGATCTATATCGTTATTTGAGACTTAGGCATATGCCCGGAATTGAAGTCGGAAGTCCCTAACTTGATTTAACGCGATTTGTTGAAAACTAGTAATTTGAAGGTTTAAAGAATTCCTAAGTTTGACCATAGGTTGACTTTGTTGCTACCGGTTCAGATTTCAATTTCGGAACTTTGTAGGTCCATTTCACTATTTAAGACTTGTCTGTAAAGTTTGGTGCAAAATGGAGTTAATTTGACATTATAATTTGAAAGTTCTTAAGTGTCTTTGAAAAAATTCATACATTTTGATGTTCGATACGTAGTTCTAGGTGTCATTTTGATGTTATTACACTTGTATGCATGTTTGGTTTGGAACCTGAGGGGATCGGGTGAGTTTCGGATATGCTATAGATTGATTTTGGGGTGGGCTTTCTTCTATGCAAACGCAAGGTTAAGGTCGCGAACACGAAGCAGTGGTGAGATCACCCTTCGCGAACGCAACCAATACTACGCGGACGTGATGGGTAATGGGCCTAGGAGGGGATCTGCTGAGTGTTATTCGTGAATGCCGACCAAGGGTCACGAACGCAAAGGCTAAGGGGGAAGGGCCATCACGAACGTGAAGGACAATTGTGCCTCAATATTTTGCAATTGCGTCAGTTCCTTTGCGAATGCGATAAAGACCTGACACCGGTGATTTAAAACTTCCAAAAGTAGGGATTTATCCCATTTTTCACCATCTCCACATTTGAGCTCGGCCTAAAGACGATTTTGAAGAGGAATTTCATCCCCACTTCATAGGTTAGTAGATTATAACTCATTTTCTTCCATTTCCATCAACACCCATTGATTTCTAGATTTTAATCTATGCTTGTTCATGGTATAAATTAGGGATTTAGGTAGAAATTGGGGATTTTGTGAACTTAAGATTTCGACCTCAAATTTAGGTCGGATTTTAAAACTAATCACATAATCGGGTTCAGGGGTGAATGGGTAATTGAGCTTTGTTCCGAATCTTGAGTTTTGACCAAGCGGTCCTGGGGATGACTCTTTTTAAAATCATTAAAAATTAAATCTTTTTCACTCATGGATAGTTTCTAAAGATTATTTTGAATTGTTTGAACTATATTTGGTTAGATTCGATTGGTATGGAGGCGAATTTTATAGGAAAGGCCCCGGTTGAGATTTGATTTGATTTGATTACGGAGCGAGGTAATTATCGTGATTAACCTTGACTTGAGGGATTAGGACTTGTTAGTCTATCTTTTACTTTTTTAATGTGTAGGAACAACGTATAGGTGAGATGACGAATACTTATGCGTTGTTGTTGGGTTAAGCATGCGGTTGAACTTGTTTCCTTGTTTTTTATTGGATTTTAATTATGATATCCATTCTTAGGTGAGGTTATTACTTCATTGATTATTCCTTTTGTAATTATTGCTTATTTAATAATTTTTGAGTATTTTGGAAGTTGAAGTCTGGTATCTCGGCATCATATTTGATGTTAAATACATTCTCCGCATTATTTAGTTCCCGAATTCATATTATCTTCATTACATGGTAATGAAGAGTGTAAAAGCACGAAGGGTGATGTCGTGCCATTGTATTCACCTCATTTATTGATTAACACATAGTGAAGAACAGAGTAAAATTATGAAGGGTGATTTCGTGCCATTTATCTCATTTATTCATTATTATATGGTGAGGAAGAGAGTAAAAGCATGAAGGATGATGTCGTGCCATTCATCTCATTTATTCATTGTTACACAGTGAGGTTGAGAGTAAAAGCACGAAGGGTGATTCCGTGCTATTTCATTTTACTTATATCATCATTTCATGGTAAGGACAAGAGTAAAAGCACGAAGGGTGATGCCGTGCCATTTTCAGATCATTGGTTTATCTGATTTCTTTGGTTGATGATTTATTTGACTATCACGTGATTTCATAGCCATCGTAGTTATCATATTTTTCCCCTTTTTACATGCCCCCTCCCAGTTTGTACGTTATTATTCTCTGTTATTGTTACTGCTTCATATACAGTTGTACATATTTATTTACATAGATATCTTGTCATTGCCTCGTCACTACCTCGTCGAGGTTAGGCTAGACACTTATGGAGTTCATTGGATCGGTTGTACTCATACTACACTTCTACGCTTCTTTTCAAATCCTAGTATTAGTCCCAGCGGTGTGTGAGGTGCGTCAGCTCGGATCATTGCATACGGAGTCTTGAGTTAAATATGTTGGCATTCGCAGACCTTGAAATTCCCTTCCACTTCCCACTTTTACTATTCATTTCATTCGAAATAGTTGTAATCATTTCAGACTCTGTATGGAGACTTCTAGTTGATTGTGTACTCAAGACTTCGTATCTTTGAGAGTAGATATTATCACGTGACTTATGTTGGTACTGTATCAGATTGGATTTTTATTTCTCATTATATATCATCATTGAGTTTTAATAGTTAGAAATTGGCTATTTAATTATCTCATATCGGTTATCCAAGTAAGTGGATGTTAGGTTCCATTACAACCCCGAGGTTGGGATTCCGGGTCGTGACAAGTTGGTATCAGAGCACTAGGTTGCCTAAGTCTCATGAGTCACGAGCAAGCTAAGTAGAGTCTAGAGGATCAATACGGAGATGTCTATACTTATCTTCCAGAGGCTATGGATTTAGGAAAATAAATCTCACTTCTTTCCTCTATCGTGCGATTTTATTCTATCATTGATGATTGAACCATTCCATTCTTGTTCTCTTGCAGATGGCGAGAACACGCACAATATCTGCAACCGGACATGAGGAAGAGCCCCTATGATAGTACTAATATGGTCAGAGGCCGAGGCTAAGGTCGAGCTAGAGACCGAGGCTGAGACAGAGCTCAGCTTAGAGCTCGGGCAGCAGCACCTACAGTGGAGCCTCAGATTGATCATGAGGAGGAGGTCTAAGCTTAGACGGTACCCGTTGGACCAACTCAGGTCCCGTAGGGGTTCATTGTCACTCCAGTGCTTCAAGACACTCTAATTTTCTTGGTGGGCCTTATGGAGAGTGTGGCCCATACAGGTGCATTTCCGATGGCACCACCCATCTCTCGGGCTGGGAGAGGAGCACAGACTACTGCTACTCACACCGCGGAGTAGGTGGCTCCCCTATATCAGACTCTAGCAGCCCAATCAGTTAGGGTGGTATAGCCGGTTGTTGCTGCACAGGTAGAGTGATATGCCCGCTGTCTTATGAGGCCTTGTTGAGGCTAGATAAGTTTACCAAGCTCTTCCGTGTTCATTATAGTGGTGCACCTTCTGAGGACCCACAGGATTCCTTGGATCATTGCCATGAGGTGTTGCATAACATGGGTATAGTTGAGACCAATGGGGTAGATTTTAAATGTTTCAGATGACCGGTTCTACCAAGAGATGGCGGAAAGATTATGTGTTGACTAGACAAGCTGGTTCACCTCCACTTACCTGAGATCATTTTTCACAGCTATTTCTAGAGAAGTTCATTCATGTCACTTGGAGAGAGGATTACCACAGGCAGTTTGAGTGTCTTCAGCATGGTAGCATGACTGTTACCCAGTATGAGACTCGATTTGTAGATCTACATCGCTACGCCATTATCTTGCTCCCTACAGAGAGGGAGAGAGTGAGGAGATTCATTGATAGGCTCACATTCACTATCAGGCTATTGATGGCCAAGGAGACCGGAGATGATATTTCTTTTTAGATGGCCGTAGAGATTGCTAGACGGATCAAGATGGTTCATGGACAAGAGAAGGGGCCGGTATCTAATAAGAGGCCTCGTCATTTTAGTGGTTTCAGTTGTACCTTGTTTGGTGGTAGGGGTACTTTTGGTAGAGTCCATCCTCCCAGACAATTTCATTCAGCTCATCAGGCATCCCATGGTGCTTTGGGTAGTCGTGGTCCTTATGTATCTCAACTTGAGCACCTAGCCTATAGTGCATCATCAGCTACTATTAGTGCACCTCTAATCCAGAGTTATCAGAGCAGTTATCCAGGTCAACAATGCTAGTTCCAGGGTCAGCAGTCACAATAACCAAGGGCTTATTATACTTGTGGATATCTGAGGCACATTTCTAGATTTTTCCCCATATCAAAGGGTGGCATGCACCAACAGAGTTCTCGTGCCATGATTCCGACACTGGTTGCTTCACCACCTGCTCAGCCAGTTAGAGGTGGAGTCCAGGCTTCCAGAGATGGAGGTCAAGCCATTAAAGGCGGAGGTCAGGCAGTTAGAGGTGGAGGCCAGCCAGCTAGAGGCTATCCGAGGGGCGAAGGTCAGAGTGGTAGGGCCTAGCCCCAATTTTATGCATTCCTACCTAGACCTGAGGCCGAGTCATCTGACGCCGTCCTCACAGGTATTGTTCCAGCTTTACATAGATATGCTTCATTTGTATTTGATCCGGATTTAACTTATTCCTACGTGTCATCCTATTTTGCTTCATATCAGGTTGTGCCTCATGATTCTTTGTGTGCTCCTGTGTCTGTGTCCATGCCTGTGGGATATTCTATTACTGTAGATCATGTCTATCGTTTGTGTGTGATTACTATTGGAAGTCTTGAGACTATTGTAGATCTCCTACTTCTTGATATGGTGGACTTTGATGTCACCGTATCATGCTATATTGGACTGTCACGCCAAGACGATGACCTGAACCATGTTGGGGTTGCCTCAATTAGAGTGGAGAGGGACTCGTGGTCATTCAACCAACAGGGTTATTTCTTATGTGAAGGCTTGAGCATGGTCGAGAATGGAAATTTAGCCTATTTGGCCTATATTTGTGATTCTAGTGCGGAGGTTCCATCCATGGATTCGGTACCAGTTCTGCGTGAGTTTCCAAAGGTTTTTCCTGCAGGTCTACCTGGGATGCCACCCAACAGACATATTGACTTTTGTATTGATTTGGCTCCAGGCACTCAGCCCATTTCTATTCCACCATACCTTATGGCCCCACCGAAGTTGAAGGAATTGAAGGAGCAGTTGGAAGATATGCTTGATAAAGTATTCATTAGACCTAGTGTCTCACCTTAGGGTGTGCCCATGTTCTTTGTAAAGCAAAAGGATGGTTCGATGAGGGTGTGTATAGACTATCGGCAGTTGAACATAGTCACTATCAAGAACAAGTACCCGTTGCCGAGGTTTGATGACTTATTTATTCAATTTCAAGGTGACAAAGTGTTTTTGAAGATCGATTTTATTCCTTGCTACCATCAGTTGAAGACTAGGGCATCCGATGTCAATAAGACAGCTTTTCGGACTGATTATGGGCCTTATGAGTTCTTGGTGGTATCATTTGGGTTGACAAATGCCCCCGTAGCATTTATGTATTTGATGAATCAGGTATTTAAGCCCTATTTTGATTCTTTTGTGATAGTATTCATTGATGATATCTTGATCTACTCCCATAATTAATAGGAGCATGAGCAGCATCTTCAGATTATACCTTAGACTTTGAGAGATAGTCAGTTATATGCCATGCTATCGAAATGTGACTTTTGGTTGGACTCGGTTGCCTTTTTGGGGTATGTTGTATTGGCCGAGGGCATTAAATTGGATCCTAAGAAGATTGAGGTGGTTCAAAACTGTCCTAGGCCTACTTCAGTTAAAGAGATTCAGAGTTTCCTAGGTTTGATGGGTTATTATCGCCGCTTCGTGGAGGGATTTTCATCCATAGTAGCCCAATTGACTAGATTGACCCAGAAGGGTGCTCCAGTCAGTCGGTCCGATGAGTGTGAGTTGAGCTTTAAGAAGCTCAAGACTACTTTGACAATGGCGCTAGTGTTGGTGTTGCCCACGGGTTCAAGATCCTACATAGTGTATTGTGATGCATCGTGTATTGGGCTCGGTGCACTATTGACGTAGGATACTAGGGTGATTGCATATGCGTCGTGGTAGTTGAAGGTTCATGAGAAGAATTACCCTGTTCATGACCTAGAGTTGGTAGCCATTATTCATGCACTGAAGATTTGGAGGCATTACCTCTACAATGTGTCATGTGAGGAGTTCATGGATCATCAGAGTCTACAGTAGTTGTTCAAGCAAAATGATCTCAACTTGAGGCAGAGGAGCTAGTTGGAGCTGTTGAAAGACTATGATATCACCATTTTTATCATCCCGGGAAGGCCAATGTAGTGACTGATGTCTTGAGCTGAGAGGCTATGAGTATGGGTAGCCTTGCATATATTCCGGTTGGTGAGAGACCTCTTGCTTCAGATGTTCCGGCCATGGCCAATTATTTCGTGAGGTTAGACTTTTTCGAGTCCATCCGTGTTCAAGCTTGCACGGTCTCTCGGTCTTCTTTAGTTGAGTGCATCAGAGAGCGTCAATATGACGACCCACATTTGCTCGTCCTTATGGACACGGTGTGGCACGATGGTGCCAAGCATGTTTCTATCGGAGATGATGGAGTGTTGCATATGCAGGGTCGGATTTGTGCGCCTAATGTGGATGGGCATTGTGAGTTGATTATTGAGAAGGACCACAGATTGCGGTATTTCATTCATCCGGGTGCCGCCAAGGTATATCAGGATTTGGGGCAACATTATTGGTGGAGAAGAATGAAGAAGGATATAGTTGCATATATGGCTCAATGTTTGAATTGTCAGCAAATAAAGTACAAGCATCAGAGGCGTAGCGGTTTTCTTCAAAAGATTGAGATTCCCGAGTGGAAGTGGGAGCATGTCAAGCCCTACCCTTTGGGAGCGCGACCGGAGCTCAACCGAGATAACCCGGGCAAGCAAGCATGTCAGAGGCTTCCTACCCGACCTTACCCATGAATAGAGTGAATATTTATTACATTAATTAGACAATGAGAATGTTACATGAACAATCCAAATTTCATTACCGTTAGAACTTCATTAAAGATTTTCCAAAAATATTACATCACACATTCAAAGTTTAAAAGTTAAAACATATGATACAAATACAACATTCCTAGTTTGACTTTCTAAACACCAATATACAATCCAACACTGTATCTACGGAGTCTTAAATGGATACGAAAGAGTATTATCATAGCGCCGGCAACAATGCTCCGGCTATACCTTAAATCATCATACATAATGAACAAAAGATACAAGATCCCGATAGAAAGTCGGGCTCACCAAGTCAGCTCAGGAGAGGGTGTACTGCTATCACTGATAAATGTTGCCTGTTGTGGGACCACCTGCATCCATTAAAGATACAATGCCCCCGGCAAAAGGGACTTTAATCCATATGGAATAGTACTAGTATGTAAGACTAAACACCCTCTCAATAGAACGAGTAGCAGTACAATGAGAAAGAAACACAGAATCAATGGGGGCCTCAAACAACATTAAAGTGCCAAGTTAAGAGAAAAATGATTTTCAAGTAAATATCATTATTTTTGAGTTGGAAGTTCTTTAGTACTGATATACCACCATGTTATTAGCACAGAGTCCTATCTCAGCCCGATCGGCTAAGCCATCTCACCGCAAGACATCAATCACAACACCACCATGTGCGTGGCATGGCGTCCAATCTTAGCCATATCGGCTAAGGCGTCTCACCATAATGCCGTGTGGGTCAACATCACTTTTCCCTAGCAATCACCTCGTTCCAAATAAGGGGAATAATCTAAATGCACCAATCTCATCCCATTTAAGGGGAATAATCTCAACACTTCAATACGGGGATTTACCCCTCAATCATTCCTACACCGACACGTGTAGTTTCGGGGTTTGGTTATTTCAACCTACCCTTCCTCGGTAACTAAACGATACTTCCAAAATATTTATTATGAAAAGGAGTTACAATATATTACATACTTTTACACTTCTTGCATTTCATTGGAGCTATTGGCCACAAGTGTACTTTTCATTACTTGCACGATAGTCGCATGTTATATCTTATGTTCACTTCCTTCACTTTGAAGAATTATCATTAATTATTGACAACAAAAGTATTCTGCACCAAAACCTTAAACATGTATATGAGCAATCACGAGTATTAGGCACATTGAGTTCCTCTTCCACAATTAAGCATACTAACTCGCAATTGAAACATGATGTTTAGTCACAATATCTTTAATATATTTGTCATACTAGATCACGTTCTCGGAGGAAATAATGATATGATGGAAACATTTGATACATATATTGAGTACATATCTATTTCAACACAACACTTGTTTTAGAATAATCAAATTCATTAGGAAGGACTCAGAACACAAAAAATACGAAATTTAGCCAATCATAATCGCAACTTACGAGGACGTCATGGGAATCGATTCTATAAGAGAAGTTTAGCCAACATACCTCGCTTGGGCTTCCTTAAATTACTAAAATGTTCCAGAAATCACATCAACTTCAATCTATTAGAAACATGACAAATTTGAACCATAGTTAGGAAGATACTTGGGGTTTCAGCTCATTTGATCATTTTATCAAGCACTAAGTGTTCATTAAGGTTTCAAGGTTCTCCTATGGTGGATACCTTCCTCCCACAACCCAATGTTTACCCAGTTTAGCTCAATAACCTTGCCACCAACCTTGATGGTACATGTATACATAAATAATACTCAAGAATCACACTTCTTGTTACCTACTTCCAGCCTAATCCCAAAATTAAGGGCTAGGGAGAAGAATCTTACATCTTGGATGAAGACCTTGTGAGTTTTTCTTGTTGAATTTCAAAGATTGAGCAAGTACTTGGGGCTTCCTTCTCTCTCTCTAAAGCACTCCCCTCACTCTAAAATGGCAAATTTTTGCCTTCTAAACGAGACCCAATGGCTTTTAATCAAATGGGGTCAGGTTATAAAAATCAGGAAATGGACCCTCTAAACTCAACTCTGCGGTCGCAGAGTACATCGCAGTTCAGGTCTGCGCCCTGCAAAATGGACGGCAGAAACAGTCCCAAAAACTGGGCTGGCCTGGTCCAGTTTGCATCCAGCTCTGCGGACCGCATATCGACTATGCTGCCGCAAAATGGACAGCAAAATCTCCCTCCACAAATCTTCATGCTATTTCTTCGACGGAAATGCGGCCCGCAAAATAATTATGCGACCACATATTTGACTGCAAAATGACCTTCAAAATTTGGCTATTTTTCTGCTTCACTCCGAGGTAGATCGGCAATCCGCGGAGTAGTTCTGCGGTCGCATAATTGACCGCACAAATGCCCTATTCAGTAATACTTGTTTTTCAACGCCCCAACGCATCGTTCAAGCCAAAAAGATCGTATCGCGGCGAGCAAGTTCGCCGCGAAGACTTTGTACAACCCTCAAATACATTAGCCCAACTCGACAACATGAAACCTCGGGTTTGAGGTGAAATTTTATGGGACCTTACATCCTCCTCGCTTAGGATCATTCGACCTCGAATGAGGATAAAAATCCGCCATTAGCATCCAATGTGACCCAATTGTTACTTCACACACCAGCAGTACCAAATGGTTTTCACGAACTCCCTAAATTTTCAAATCTTTTGCCAGAGTCTCCCATTGTAATTGGGGCTATCCACATGTTAGAGTATCCAATAATTTGTCCTAATTGCATAACCATAACATAACGATGTAAAACAACATGAAAACAACACCAGCCACAACGCCATGAACATTACATTACCAAAAAGTAGTATCTTTAACATAAGTTGTATAGGAAAACATAATTTGTAGAAAGCTAGATTTTAACATTTTCCATGGACACAACTACATAGCTATTCAAACAAATGAGGATACTTCTTCTTCATCTCTTCCTTGGCTTTCCAGCTGGCCTCTTCGTCCTGTTGGTTTCGCTATAATACTTTCGTGGAGGCAATCTCTTTGTTTCTTAGCTTTTGGACTTGCCTATCAAAAATGGCAACTAAAATTTCTTCATAATTCAATTCCTCATTAACCTCAATAGTCTGAACCAGACCAATAAGCGATGGATCTCCGACCACCTTCTTCAGCATGGATACATGAAACACTGGGTGCACTAAAGACATCTCTGGAAGTATTTCAAGCCTATAAGCCACATGACCAATCCTCTGAATGATTCTGTATGGTCCGGCATACCTCGGACTCAATTTCCCTTTCTTCCCAAACCTCATTATACCCTTCATGGGAGAAACCTTCAAGAATACCAAATCATCCTCCTTGAACTCCAAATCCCTGCGACGTATGTCAGAATAGGACTTCTGGCGACTCTGAGAAGTTTTCAACCGTTCCTTAATGATCTTAACCTTCTCCATAGCTTGATGCATGAGGTCTGGTCCTATCAACTATTCTTCCCCAATCTTAAACCATGCAATATGGGATCTACATATCCTACCAAATAATGCCTCGAACGGTGCCATCTGCATGCTAGCATGGTAACTGTTGTTGTAGGAAATTTATATGAGTGGCAAATGATCATCCCAGCTACCCTTGAAGTCAAGAACACAAGCGCACGACATATCCTCGAGCATTTGAATGGTCCGCTCAGACTACCCATCGGTGTGCGGATGGAAGGTTTTACTAAGATTCACCCGAGTACCCATACCTTACTGAAATTTCCTCCAAAAGTTAGATGTGAACTGTGCCCCTCAATCGGAGATAATAGAAACTGGAGTTCCATGAAACCTGTCTATTTCCTTGATGTACAAGTGAGCATATTATTCCGTTGTGTTGGTAGCCTTGACGAGTAAGAAGTGTGATGATTTTGTGAGTCAGTCCACAATCACCCAAATCAAGTCGAATTGCGAGGCGTGGGAGGTAGTCCCACCACAAAGTCTATTTCCACATCGGAATTTCTATGTCATGTGCCAACACACCGGTCCTTTGATGTTCGGCCTTTACTTGTTGACAGTTTGGACATCCTGCCATAAAGTCCACTACATTCCTCCTCATATCATTCCGCCAGTAGACTTTCTTAAGATCATGGTATATCTTTGTAGAGCCCGGGTGCATGGAATACCTGGAATGGTAAGCCTCGGTCATTATTCTTTGCCGGAGACCATCTACGTTTAGAACACATAATCGCCCTTAGTACCTTAGTGTACCATCATCCATGCCAAGAGACAATGGATCCCCTCCTTTAATTGTACTAACAATGGATCATCGTATTGCTTCGCTTTGACTTCCACAACAAGTGATGATTCAAACCTATTTTGCACAACCACCTATCCTTCACGAGAGTCCTCGAGACTAACTCCCAAACTAGCCAACCGATGAACTTCCTTGGCCAACGACCTTTGATGTGTCTTCAAGTGATCCAAACTACCCATGGATTTTTAGCTAAGAAGATCCGCCACAATATTAGCCTTCCCCGAATGATATAGAATATCGATGTCGTAGTCCTTGAGTAACTCAAGCCACCTTTTCTACCTTAGATTCAATTACTTCTTCTTGAAAATATATTGAAAGCTCTTATAGTCCGTGAATATATCCACATGGACCCCATACACATAATGATGCCAAATCTTCAACGCAAACACTGCCACCGCATTTTCTAAGTCATGTGTTGGATAGTTTTTCTCATTATTTTTAGTTGCCTGTAAGCATAAGCAATCCTCTTGCCATGTAGTATCAATACACCCTCAAGTCCGATCCTCAAAGCATAGAAATATACTACAAACCCATCCGTACCCTCTGGTAGGGTCAAAAGTGGTGCCCTATTCAATCTTGATTTCAACTTTTGGAAGCTCGTTTCACACGCATCAAACAATTGGAACTTAACTGTCTTCTGCATCAATTTAGTCAACGGAGAGGAAAGAGTAGAGAACCCCTCCACAAACTTTCTATAATCCTCAGCTAAGCCCAAGAAACTACGAATCTCTGTTGCAGTTGTAGGCCTCGACCAATTCTTCACATCTGTGATCTTCTACGTATAAACCTTAATTCTTTCTCTAGAGACGACATGACCCAAGTGTGTGACAGACTGAAGACAAAATTCACACTTCGAAAACTTCACATACATCTTGTGATGATATAGAGTCTATAGAACATCCCTGATATGATCGGCATGGTTCTCTCAACTTTGTGAATATACAAGAATATTGTCAATGAACATTATCACAAAGGAGTCAAGAAAAGGCTTGAAGACTAGATTCATAAGATCCATGAAAGATGTTGGGGCATTTGTTAGCCCAAAAGACATTACTAGAAATTCGAAGTGCCCATATCGGTTCCTGAAAGATGTTTTCAGAATATCCTGTTCCCTGATCTTCAATTGGTGATACCCTGATCTTAGGTAAATCATGGAGAAATACATAGCACCTTGAAATTGATCGAACACGTCATTTATCCTTGGTAGTGGTTACTTATTTTTATATTGTGACCTTTTTGAGCTGCTAATAGTCAATACACATCCTTAGTGACCCCTCTTTCTTCCTTACAAAGAGAACCAGTGCACCCCAAGGGGATGCACTCAGCCGGATAAAACTCTTCTCTAACAAATCCTTCAATTGTTCCCTTAGTTCCTTAAATTCTACCGGTGACATTCTGTAAGGTGGAACAGATATAGGCTGCGTGTCTGGAATCACATCAATCCCAAAAACAATCTCCCAGTCTGGTGGAATCCCGGGGAGCACATCAAGAAAGACCTCCGGTAATTCATTCACAACTGGCACGGATTCAAGTATAGGTGCCTCAACATCGGTGTCCGTCACCTGAACCAAATGGTAAATACACCCCTTGTTGATCATCTTCGTGGCCCCTTCGGCACTACATCATCCCGCTTCTATTCAACAACTAGCTCATTTGGGAATTCAAACCTAATAGTCCTAGTTCGGCAATCAAGCTTGGCAAAACATGAATAAAGCCATTCCATCCCCATTATTACATCAAAATCAACCATCCCCAATTAAATAGTATCGGACATGGTGTCTCGACCATGCACCGTGACAACACAGTCCTAATAAACTCACATGGCTACAATAGACTCACCGACTGGAGTAGATACGCAGAACGACTCATGAAGTTATTCGGGGTTCTATCCCAAATTCCATAGCAACATAAGGAGTGACATAGGATAAACTGGGACCGGGATCAATAAGAGCATATACATCATGAGATTGGATAGTTAATATACCTGTGACAACATCTAGAGAAGGATCTGAGCCTGGCGACCTCTCATAGCATAGAAATGACTATGTCCTCTTGAGCTTTGTGCACCACCCCTAGCTGCACCACACTTTGCAGGTGCTGGACGGCCTCGAGCTGGAGGAGATGCTGCAGATGATGTGGCTGCAAAACTGGCTGGATGTGCCGTGCCCCAACCCACACTCTGGCGGAACGAATGGCAATCCCTCTAATATGGCCTCTCATACTGCACCTGTAGCATATGGGCTGGTCCATGAAGTAGGCCCTAAAATGAATTTTCTTACACCTAGTACACGGGGGCCTCCGCTGCTGCTGGGATCTCTCTCCAGGCTGACCCTACTAGTAGGATCCCCTGTTGCCCTGACTGGGCCTAAAACGGCTTCACTACTACTGAATGGGCCCTGATGGTGGTGAACTAATCAAAGACTGAGCAAAGGAATAGGATGGCCCACCCTTGAATTCTGACCTGCCACCACTACCACCACCGGAAGAACCACCAATGTTGCCCGCGAACCAAGCCTTATTGCTAACCTCTCGCTCCATTCTATTCTTCAGTTTGCAAATCTTTATGGCTTGAGCATATGCCACCATCTTCCTATAGTTTATATAAGAATTCAAGGCTGCTGTAGTGGCCTTATTAATAAACAAGAAGCCGAGTCCCTCCATCGTGGGCAACATGTATATGGCATTCTTGGACAGGCACGTGGATCTCATATGATCCTCCCACACACTCCCACACAAGCAATGATCAATGAAGGCATCGCCAAACTCACTCTACCTCGCTGGAGGGATCCCTTCATCACTGGAGTCCTCCTACATCACAAACCAAGAATAGGACACCTCTTTCAGGCGGTAGGAGGCCAACTTCACTCCCTCCGTCCCAGTAGCACGCATAACTCAGAAGGTCTTGTGCATCTCATCAATAAAGTCTTGGGGTCCTCCTCAGGATCAGTACTTGTGAACACTGGAGGATCCAACTGAAGAAACTTGTTCACCCTGGAACTAGCAGAATCCCCTTGTTGACTGGAAGATGTAGGTGCAACATTCGATCTTTGGGCTTGTAAAGCCACTATTTGAGCCAACATCTGTATGGCTCCCCTAAGATCCCTATCAGAAACACTGGGAATGAAAACTGGGGTTGGATGTAAAGTAGTTGCACCGTTTGTAGGAGTAGGGAATGGTGCAGTCGGAGCAAAAGTAGTAACATCAAGCGGTGTAGTAGTTGGGGGAATATCTTCACCCATCGGGTGGTCACCGCATCATCAGGTATAGAATCAACTGCAACTCCTGGGATGGCATTGGCTCCTTAGCCAGTTTTTTGTTTCTTCCTAGGTGCCATATACTGCAAATTAGAGCAATGCACGAGCTAGAGGAGGAATAGTCTTACAATCAACTCTATCGCACAAACTAGAACAGCAAATAAGGGTATTATTCCTAAATGCCCAAGTAGCATCCTAATTATAGATGTGGTTGACAAAATACCGATAAGAAGGACTCTACTAGATGTAGCTCGGAGACATCCTTGTGCACTTCAAAATCTTAGGCTTTGAGACCAATCTTGTCACACCCCAACCTCGGGGAGCGTGACCGGTGCTCAATTGAGATAACCCGGTCAAGCAAGCCTGCCGGATGCTTCCTACCCGACCTTACCCATGAATAAAGTAAAGATGTATTACATTAAGTTAACAATGAGAAGGTTATAGGAACAATCCAAATTTCATTACCGTTAAAACTTCATTCAAGATTACCCAAAATATTATATTACACATTTATAGTTTAAAGTGGAAACATGAGATACAAATACATCATTCCTAGTTTGACTTTCTAAACACCAATATGTAACCCACACTGTGTCTACGGAGCCTCTAACGGATACAAAAGAGTAATATGATAGTGCCGGTAATATTTCCCTGGCTATACCTCTAAACATCATACATAATGAACAAAAGATACAAGACCCTGATAGGAAGTGGGGTTCACTAAGTCAGCTCAGGAGAGGGTGTACTGCTATCACTGATCAATGTCGCCTGCTGTGGAACTACCTGCATCCATTAAATATGCAGTGCCCCCGGCAAAAGGGACGTTAATACATATAGAATAGTACTAGTATGTAAGACTAAACACCCTCTCAATAGAACGAGTAGTAGTACAATGAGAAAGAAACACAGAATCAATGGGGGCCTCAAACAACATTAAAGTTTCAAGTTAAGAGAAAGAGGATTTTCAAGTAAATATCATTACTTTTTAGTTGGGAGTTCTTTAGTACCTGTATACCAACGTGTTATTAGCACGGAGTCCGATCTCAGCCCGATCGGCTAAGCCATCTCACCCCGAGACATCCAATCACAACACGACCATGTGCGCGACATGCTGTCCGATCTCAGCCCGATCCGCTAAGCCCTCTCACCACAATGTCATGTGGATCGACACCACTTTCCGCTAGCAATCAACTCATAAACAAGGGTAATAATCTTAACGCACCAATCTCATCACATTTAAGAGGAATAATCTCAACACACCAATACAGGTATTTACCCCTCAATGACTTCTACACCGGCACGTGTAGTTACGGGGATAGGTTATTTCAACCTACCCTTCCTCGGTAAATAAACAATACTCCCAATATATTTATTATGAAATAGAGTTATAACATATTACATACTTTAACACACTTTTCGTTTCATTGGCACTATTGGCCACAAGTGTAGTTTCCATACCTGGTACGATGGCGGCATGTTATATCTCATGTCCACTTCCTTCACTTTCAAGAATCATCATAAATTATCAACAACAAAAGTATTCTAGACCAAGACCTTAAACATGGATATGAGCAATCATGAGTCTTAAGCACATTGTGTTCCTCTTCCATAATTAAGCATACTAACTCGCAATTGAATATTGATTTTTAAATCACAATACCTTTAATACATTGGTTATACTAGATAACATTTTCGGAGGAAATTATGATATGATGGAAACATTTGAATCATATATTGAGTACATATCTATTTCAACACAACACTTGTTTTAGAATAATCAAATTCATTAGGAAGGACTCGGAACACAGAAAATATGAAATTTAGCCACTCATAATCGCAACTTACGAGGACGTCATGGAAATCGATTCAACAAGAGGAGTTTAGTCAACATACCTTGCTTGAGCTTATTTAAATTACTACAACATTCTGCAAATTCTAGCGACTTCAATCTATTAGCAACATGACAAATTTGAACCATAGTTAGGAAGATACTCGATGTTTCAGCTCATTTGAGCATTTTACCAAGCACTAGGTGTGCATTAAGGTTTCAAGGTTCTCCTATGGTGGATTCCTTCCTCCTACAACTCAATGTTTACCCATTTGAGCTTAATAACCTTCCCACCAACCTTGACGGTACATGTATTCATAAATAACACTCAGGAATCACACTTCTCATTACCTACTTTCAGTCCAATCCCAAAATTGAGGCCTAGGGAGAAGAATCTTACCTCTTGGCTGAAGAACTTGTGGGTTTTCCTTGTTGAGTTTCAAAGCTTGAGCAAGGATAGATGGACAAAGTGCTTGGGGCTTCCTCCTCTCTCTCTCTCTCTCTTATCCACTTCCCTCACTCTAAAATGGTAGCTTTTTGCCTTGTAAACGAGACCCAATGGCTTTTAATCAAATGAGGTCGGGTTATAAAAATCAAGAAATGGAACCTATGAACTCAACTCTGCAATCGTAGAGTGCACCGCAAATCAGGTCTGTGCCCCGCAAAATGGACCGTAGAAATGGTCCCAAAATCTGGGCTGGCGTGGTCTAGTCTACAGCCAAGTATGTCGCTAGCATATTAATTATGCGGCCGTAAAATGGACCGCAGAATATCCCTCCGAAAATATTCTTGCTATTTTTAGCATGGAAATGCGGCCCACAAAATGATTATCCAGTCGCATATTGGACTACAAAATGACCTTCAAAATTTGGCCATTATTTTGCTTCACTCCGTGACGAATCTGTGGTCCGCGGAGTAGTTCTGCAGTCGCATAATGGACCGCAGAAATGCCTTGTTATGCAACATTTTTTCTTCAACCCCCAATGCATTTTTCAACCCTAAAGGTCCGTACAACGGCGAGCAAGTTTGCCGCAAAGATATTCTACAGCCCTCAAATACATTAGCCCACCTCGGCACTGCGAAACCCCGAGTTTTAGGTGAAATTTTTTGGGGCTTTACATAGCGTATTACCATGGATTTTGTTATTGGCCTCCCCCGAACTTCGAAGACATTCGATGTGGTATGGGTTATTGTGGACAGGTTGACCAAGTCGGCACATTTCATTCCAGTGGCAGTTACTTATTATCCATGAGATCTATATCCACGAGATTGTTCATCTTCACGGTGTATCAGTGTCCATCATTTCTGATTGGGGTCTGCAGTTGACATCATACTTCTGGAGGGCCGTACAGCGTGAGTTAGGCACACGAGTTGAGTTTAGTACAACATTCCACCCCAAGACGGAAGGTCTGTCCGAGCGCACCATATAAATATTGGATAATATGCATCGCGCATGTGTTATGGAATTTGGGGGTTCTTGGGATCAGTTCTTGCTGCTTGTAGAGTTTGCCTACAACAACAGCTACCAATCGAGTATCCAGATGGCTCTGTATGAGGCATTATACTGGGGCGGTGCAGTTGCTAGTTGTTTGGTTTGAGCCGGGAGAGGCTTAGTTGTTGGGTACAGATTTGGTCCAGGATGCCTTGAAAAAGGTCAAGATGATTCAGGATCGACTTCGCATAGCTCAGTCTAGGTAGAAGAGTTATGCCGATCGTAGAGTTTGTGTTGTAGCATTCATGGTTGGAGAGAGGGTTTTGCTTAGGGTTTCACCCATGAAGGGTGTCATGAGGTTCGAAAAGAAGAGAAAGTTAAGCCCTAGGTATATCAAACCCTTTTAGATTCTTGAGAGAGTGGGTGAGGTGGCCTACAAGCTTGCATTGCCACCTAGTTTATCAGCAGTCCACCTAGTGTTCCATGTTTCCATACTCCGGAAGTATCACGGTGATCCGTCCTATGTGTTAGATTTCAGCTCAGTCCAATTGGACAAGGAATTGACTTGTAAGGATGAATTGGTGGCTACTCTAGCCCGGCGGATTCGGAAGTTTAGGTCTAAGAGTTATCGTTTAGTTAGAGTACAGTGGAGAGTTCAGCCGATCAAGGCACCCACATGGGAGTCTGAGTCTGACATGCATAGTAGATACCGACACCTTATCACCAGTCCAGGTACCTTTCACTGCCCGTTCGAGGACGAACGTTTGTTTTAGCGGCGGATAATGTGATGCCCCGATAGGTCATTTTTAGTTTTAGCCTTTATCTATGTGTTTAGAGACCTCGCATATCTTCGTTTAGCATTCTTCTATTTGCGTGCGCAATCCTTGTCTTTTTCTGGTAAATATTTATTTGAAAATTTGAAGAAAATGTGAATTTTAGCTTTAAAAATAATTTGGGTTAACTATAGTCAACATTTTGTGTAAACAGATCCAGATCAATGTGTTGATGGTCCCGGTGGGTCCGTATCATAATTTGGGACTTGGGCGTATGCCCGGAATTGAATTTGGATGTCCCTAACTTGATTTAACATTATTTGTCAAAAACTAGAAATTTGAAGGTTTAAAAGATTCCTAAGTTTGACCGTAGGTAGACGTTATTGCTACCGGGTTGAGATTTTTGTTTTGGAACATGGAATAGGTTTATTTCAATATTTGTGACTTGTCTATAATATTTTCTTCAAAACGCAGTTGATTTGACGTGATACAGACGTCCGGTTGTATGTTTGAAAGTTCTTAAGTTTCTTTGAAACATTTCATACATTTTGATGTCTAATACATAGTTCTAGGTGTTATTTTGGTGTTGGGATGGCGAATGAGTTCGTATGATGTTATTACACTTGTGTTCATATTATTACACTTGTGTGGAGCCCGTTGGGCTCGAGTGAGTTTCGGATAGGTTACAGATTGATTTTGAACTTAGAAGAATTGCTGATTTCAAAGATTCTAGTGTCTAGTGCTTTGTTCTTCACGATCGCGAATCCACTCTCGCGATCGCAAAGGGCAATCTGGGCTGTGGTGGGATTTTTCCTATGTGAATGCGAGGTTGAGGTCACGAACGCGAAGCAGTAGTGGGATTACCCTTTGCGAACACGACCAATACCACGCGAACACAATAAGTAGTGGGCATGGGAGGGGATCTGTTGAGTGTTCTATACAAACGCGGACCAAGGGTCTCGAACGCGAAGGCCAGGGAGAAGGGCCATCGCTCTCGTGAACGCGAAGGCCAATTGGGCCGCAGTGCTTCACGATCGCATCAGGTCTCACGAACTCGATGAAGACCTGGCGCCAGTGATTTAACACTTCCAAAATTTGGGATTTATAACATTTTTAACCATCTGCACATTTGAGCTCGGCCTGTAGGCGATTTTGAAGAGGAATTTCATCCCCACTTCATAGGTTAGTAGATATTAACTCGTTTCTTCCATTTCCATCAACACCCATTGATTTATAGCCTTTAATATATACTTGTTCATGGTAGAAATTAGGGATTTAGGTAGAAATTGGAGATTTTGAGAAATTGAGATTTAAACCTCAAATTGAGGTCAGATTTTGAAACTAATCACATAATCGAGCCCGGGGTTGACTTTTGTTGTCATTTTCCAAAATCATTAAACATTGATTTTTCACTCATGGGTACTTTCTAAAGCTTATTTTGAATTGTTTGATCTAAATTTGGTTAGATTCGATTGGTTTGGAGGCGAATTTTAGAGAAAAAGATCAGGTTGAGCTTTGCTTTGATTGCGGAGCGAGGTAAGTGTAGTTGTTAACCTTGACTTGAGGGATTAGGACTTGTTAGTCTATTTGCTACGTGTTTAATGTGTGGAAATAACATATATGTGAGGTGATGAGTACTTATGCATTGTTGTTGAGGTAACTCATGCGGGTGGAAATTGTTTCCTTATGTTTTATTGCATTGTTAATTATGATATCCATGCTTAGATTAGGTTATTACTTCTTTGATTATTCCTTTAGTAATTATTTCTTATTTAATAATTGTTGAGTATTTTGGAAGTTGAAGTTTGGTATCTCGGCATCATACTTGATGTTAAATACATTCTCCGCATTATTTATTTCCCAAATTCATATTATCTCCATTACATGGTAAGGAAGAGTGCAAAATCACGAAGGGTGATATCGTGCCATAGCATTCATCTCATTTATTTTTTAATACATAGTGAGGAAGAGAGTAAAAGCACGAAGGGTGATGCCATGCCATTTGTATCTTTTATTCATTTTTATATAGTGAGGGAGAGAGTTAAAGCACGAAGGGTGATGTCGTGCCATTTTTATTTTATTTATATCATCATTTCATGGTAAGGACAAGAGTAAAAGCACGAATGGTGATGTCGTGCCATTTTCATATCATTGTATGATAATTTATTTGTCTATCACATGATTTCATACATGTTGTAGTTACCATATTTTCCCCCTTTTTGCATGTCCCCTCCTAGTTTGTACGTTATTATTCTCTTTTATTATTAGTGTTTCATATACACTTGTACAAGTTTATTTACATAGGTATCTTGTCATTGCCTCGTCACTACCTCGTCGAGGTTAGGCTCGACACTTATGGAGTAAATTCGGTTTGTTGAACTCATACTACACTTCTACACTTCTTGTGCAGATCCGGGTTTTGGTCCCGGCGGTGCGTGAGGTGAGTTAGCTCGGATCATTGCATACGAAGACTTGAGGTAGACCTGCTGGCATCCGCAGACCTTGAAGTCCCCTTCCTCTTCCCACTTTTACAGTTCATTTCCTTCAAAACAGTTGTATTTATTTCAAACTCTGGTTGTAGACTTCTAGTTGCTCATGTACTCGTGACTCCGGATTAGTGGGAGTAGATATTATCACGTGACATATGTTGGTATTGTATTAGATTGGGTTTCTATTTCTCATTGTATATCATTTTTAACTATTAGAAATTGGCCATTTAATTATCTCATGTAGGCTTGCCTAGCAAGTGGATGTTAGGCACTATCAACGCCGAGGTTGGGATTACTGGTCGTGACAGTTTCTTTGTACCAGTGGGTTATATGTGTTGCTATTTGAGTTTATATAGGTGGTTAAAGTTGACATGCTTGTTACATGGATGAATCGAGCTTAGTAGATGATTTGAGACATTTTATGGGTTGTGTTGCATGAGCTTGTGAAGGATTTTGTTGAATCTTACTGCGGGATTATGACAGTAATAGAGTATGGGTATTGTGAGTTATCAGATGTTTTATTCTATGACTTTGAGCCAAGTGGGGGAGTCTACCATCAACAATTTGATTACATGGTTATGTGTTGTATTGGTTTCATTATGAGGCATACTTGTGGATTGGTTATGACTGGTAGAGGTTGGTTTTGAGGATGACTTGAGCAAGGAATTTCTGGATGCATCATATATTAATCCTTATGGATATATTGAAGTCTTGGAAATGGTCTAGGGTTGCTATTCGTGATGGATGTAATGTACCAAGAAAAAGAATTCACTCGGTTGCTTAGTGGTGTGGATTACTTATTTGGGTGTTATTGTGCTACTGGGGCACATGCCGTTCAGCTCGTTTGGGTGGTGCAATTGAGATTTTGGGAAGAGTGGATGACTCTCGAGAAGGTTCTAATGGATTCAAGATTTATATGTGGCAATTGAGATTTGTTTTCGAATTTGTATATGGCTAAGATCTGAGATTTGCATTGGATGATGCCGGGACTTGCAGTATTTTTGTATCACTATGGATTGTACATTTAAGTATTTGAAAGGTAAAAGGAACGTCTTTAAATTCATAGAATGTCTCCTTAGAGTGTATGTCTTGATTGTTATACTTTTGGGGTGCTTAAGAAGGAATATGACGCCTTATGGGCTTCAGGACGACGTGGTTTATGCTAATATCTCTTGTTGTGAGCGTTGGGTAAGGATCGTGGTGTTCTGGCAAGGAGAAGTGTTAACTTGAAGGCAATTTGGAAGGAATTCAAAGAGATAGGACGTCTTGGTAATAGATTGAGTCAGCATGGTAATGGGTGTAATTAGTTCTTTTGGTTCTTCTGATGTGGTGAGTCTCTATATGCGCTTTGTGTCAATACTCATAGGCTTGGCGACCTGCGTGACTTGGTTGGGTTCGAAGAATTATGTTCTGATGACTTGGTTATGTGCAAATGGGTCTTGAGGAGTTATCGATAGTAATGACCCGACCGGTCGTTTGAGCTCTAGCACGTCATTCATTGCTTTGAGGCCTTGAGTAGCTTCACTTCATGGTTTATGCCTTTTACGTGTGGTCGGAATTGAATTTTGGGAAGTTCAGAGTTAATTCGGATGGAAAATTCTAATTTCGGAACCTTTAAATTGAAATAATTGAATAAGGTTTGACTTTAATTTGAAGGTTCCAATAGGCTACTGGGGTCGCAGAAGCGGACGATCTCCGCACGTGCGGGAACGCAGGAGCGTGAGGTGGACCGCAGAAGCGGTGGCACGGGAGCGGGTTTTTTGTCCATATATGCGGATTTACCTGGCCTTAGAGGGAACCGCACTTGCGATTGATTTGTCCGTAGGTGAGGAGTCGCAGAAGTGGTGGCGCTGGGCAGTGGTGTTTTAAAACGTGGGTTTGGCTCAATTCCACTTCATTTCTTTTATGGGAGCTGACCTTGGAGCAATTTCAAAGTACCATTTTTAATCATCTATTATGGGGTAAGTGATTTCTTCATATTGCGAGTTAAATACATAGTTTATATATGGATTTGAATATGGAAATGAGTAGAAATTTGGGATTTTGTTAGAAAACCTAGAAATTAGTATTCTTTGATTTTGACCAAAAAGTAGGACATGGAGATTGGAATAAATTATAAATTTGAGTTCGTGGTGTTATGGGTAAAGTTTATCTTCATATATTTTTGGAATCCGGGCATGTGGGCCCGAGAGTTGATTTTATTGACTTTTCGAGCGGAGTTGGAAATTTTTATAAATTGTTAAATTGTAAGCATTGGTGTATATTTTGATTGAATTGCTAGTTGTTTGACTAGTTTCGGAACGTTTGGCTTCCAATTGAGAGTTAGAGTGGCGTTGGAGCCGGTTATGGAACTTCGGAGCAAGGTAAGTCTCCTGTATAACCTTGTGAGGAGGAAACTACCCTTAGGTGATATTTATTATTATGTTTAACTAGTTGTGGGTGCTACGTACGCACGAGGTGACGACAGTTCGTACGTAGCTAAAGCATGTTTATGTCTAGGTAGACTTAGGACCTTATGATGTAATAATAGAATTATTTGAAATCGTTCTGCTCGGTTAATTAATTGAACTTATAATTGAAATTGATTTAGAAATAAATATATGTATACCAGCCGGGCCTTATCACCTTGAGATGTTCCCTAGATATTTGAGAAACAGTAAAGATTATATTCACCTTGCACACATGTACTGTATCGTAAGCACGTGTCTCGTGATTTGATAACTTCCATCCTTTGTAGTGGAGCGGGCTGAACACCTCGGCAGTATAATAAATGCATCTATGGCTCGTGCCGCTCGACCCTCGGCAGTGTACACATTATTCTGGATCAGGCAGAACGACCTCGGCATAATCGTGCGTTATATCGCTGGTAGTCCGAACATTCACGAGATTATCTTTCCACTAATGCCCGACATTTTATATGGTATTCCTTATTTATTTTATATTGGCACATGATATTTTATGAGTTGTTAAGGTTGAATACAAGATTGAGAAATTAATACTTTAAAATAAATATTTGGAAGATTATGTAACTTACATATTCACCCCATTATTACTGTGTGCTTGATATATGCTTATGATTTATCATATTTCTTCATTGGACCTCTAGTAAGTGTCGATGTCGACTCCTCGTCACTACGTTTTTGGTGTTAGGCTAGATACTTACTCGGTACGCGTTGATTTTCGTACTCATGCTTCACTTCTGCACTAAATGTGCAGGATCTGACAGGTTCATTAGACGATCATCTTGGCGCGTAGGCGTACCTATTAAGAGGACATTATGTGAGCTGCATTTCACGCTACGCATCGCAGTCCACTGAGTTTCCATCATACTATTTATTTTATCCTGTCTTATTTACATTATGGATAGATGTTATATTATTATTGTGCTACTTAGAAAATGCTCGTGCAGTTATGACACCAGTTTTTGGGGTTATACTAGTTGATGCTTATGGTTTCGTATATTATTATCGCCTTTTATCTCTTTACTAAACTACAAATGTTGTACATTCCCATTGATTTAGAAGTGTAAATCTCCTTTTTCTTATAAACATTTGTGATTTCGAAAGTAATAAAATAAGTAATCAAATTGATAAATTACCGTTGGCTTGCCTGACGGCGGCGTTAGGCGCCATCACGACCTATATTGAATTTTGGGTCGTGACAGCTTGGTATCAGAGCATTAGGTTCGCTTAGATCTCAACGGTCATGAGCAAGTCTAGTAGAGTCTTGCGGATCGGTACAGAGACGTCTGTACTTATCTTCGGGAGGCTTCAAGGTTGTTATGAGAACTTCCCTTCTTGATTCCTCATCGTGCAATTTTATTCCACTCAGGCTTATGCCTTTAATTTCTTCCTACTCAATCTTACGCGACGTGGGCGCTTGTTATCAATTGGGCGTGAAGAAGTTGTAGAGGTACTGCAGACGTGGTGCAAGATGTTTTCCCTGCGTGTTCGGGAAGGCTATTATTGTCGCCTTGCGGAAGGATGTTCAGTCATTTCAGATCAGTAGTTGTATTATCGATGGTTTAGAGGCTATGCATAGATTACTATGATGTTCGTGCATTGTTATCGCATAATATTGATGTAATGGTGGGGTGCTCATTCATGTATCGAGGAAGCAAATGACTTGAAAGGAGGATTTCTCGGTGCATGATTTAGAAGTTCGGCATTTAATTCCAGTAGGGAAAAGGCAATCGGACCATAGATGTTCAGACCTTGGTTGATGAAGTAACGAGACCTGATATGTTCGACGTGGTGGAATTCTCATTTGTGATATGGTATCGTCGTACTTGTTTGAACATATTAAGGTTCGCAGTGTTATGGTCTTCTTTGATTTGCCGTGGGGGCAGAGTGTGGTGAAATAGTTTCTAAGAAGCGGTTGTTAAATATGGCAGTGTGTAGCGATTTCAGAATCAAACCGGTGCTTTGAAAGTTGATGGCTCAAGATAGATGATCTTTTAGAAGGTTCAGAGTTGGTAGCAATACATTAGTTCAGGTGCTACATGTATGGATTTGATTTAGGGTAACATTTGGACATCGAAGTATGAGGAAAGGCATGGCGGGAGGTGTCTCACGGTGTTTACATTACTAGCATGTCAAGTATGAAAATTATAGGTCGAGAAGTTGCTTAAAGGAGATAGTTTAACCGAAGTAAGAGTGGCAGATTAGCATATGGAGTTTTTGGTAGGATAGCCGCGTGACTTGAGAAAGTTTAGAGCGGTTTGGGAATCATGGTGGAAAAGTGACTAGGTCGATTGATTTTATTTGGGATGGTGGATACTGTACTGAGGAACATTGAATATTGCAGAAAGGAGTTTACTTGAAATGAAGAGGGGATCGAAAACTTGATTATCATTGGGATGCAACATGACTTCGAATTTTGAATGTATTGTCGGATGTTTAGTTGATGTCAATGGGGAATGAATGGACTTGTACAAATGGTGGATGAGCACGGGCTGAAGAGGGTTTACTAATTTTATGGTAGTTGTACCTAGTGCAGCATCGTTGGGAGATGCCTGTATAGAATTCCATGGGTGGGATATCTCATGTGGACAGGTCAGCGGTTCGGTGATTTTGGCAAGTTACGGTGCGAGATCATCGTAATTGAGAAGTAGAAATCTTTGTGGGTTCTAGGTTTATATAAGTGTATCTTAAAGCTAAGTGGGGGGGCCCCACCGTCTACGATTGGATCGCATGGTTGTCTGCTGGTGCGGTTTCTGGTTATCGATGCATTTGGTGGGTTATTATGACTAAGAAAATAAAAACATCAGGGGAAATTAGGGCAAAGAACTTGATGGATGTGTGCTATATTTGGCTTTATTGATTCATGTTTAGCTTTTTGGGAAGACTCAGGGTTTATGCTTCTTGTGGATGTGATGTACAAGGAAACGAATTCAGTCGGTTGCTTCTTTGAGAGGGTGTTCATGTACTAGCAGAGCGTTAGAGTTTTGTTATATTCGGGACCAGGTCAAGGTGGGTGACTCTCAACAACGGTCCTAGTGGATTCAAGAATTAATGTACAGTGCCTAAGGATTTTGGGTCGTTACCAGTTGGAGATACTATTGTGCGCATAAGGAGAGTATGAGGTGGCTCATGAGCATTGAGACGATGTGGTCTCGTAATGCGGGTCACTCGGGATGAGTGCGCATTCGGCTCGTTACATGTTTTAATGGAGTTATTGTAAGGCCCTGTAAAAAAACTATTTCCTAAAAACCCGGGTTCTGTGATGCCAAAGTAGGCGTAGAAGTTAATAATAGTAGAAATTCTTCACGGCGAGCTTGGACCTTTTGGATTGAATAGTGCGCTGGGAGTTGAAGGAAAATGTTGGGCAGAAGTACGCATTCCTGTGGCCCTTTTTGCGGCCGCAGAACCACTCTGTGGGCCGCAGACTGGTCGTAGAGTGGGGTAGATTTCTGGGGCATGTTTTATGCCCAACTTCACGGCCATTATGCGACCGCATAACAGTTTCACGGGCCGCATTCTTGTCACATATCCCGCCTTGGGATATTTTGGAGGGAGGTTCTGCGGTGCACTATGCAACCGCAGAACCGTTCTGCGGTGCATTTTGCGATGGCAGAATAGGTCTGCGGGCCGCATAGTGACCGCAGACCAGATTAGTTCTTTTCCAGTTCTGGCCCCCCATTTTCGCGGTCATTTCATGGACCGCATAACCATTATGCGGTCGCATAGAACCCGTTCCGGAGCTTCAATTTTGGGGTTTTTTAAGCCGACCGTATTTCGTTAAAACACATCCCATGGACCATTTTGATCATATTTTTTGATATTTGTAGAGTAAGAGAGAGGGTCCTAGAGGGAGAAGTGATATTCATCACATTACTCTTCCAATCTCACTTAAAATCTTGAAGATTATCAAGAGAGGCACCTAGGTCTTCTTCCTAAGAAGTAAGATTCTATCACCCAAACTCTTAATTTCAAAATGTAACTAGAATGGGCCATTAGTAAAGTAATTCACGGGGATGGGAGTGCTTACCTTGCATGCATGTATCCTTGTACTATGTGGGAAGATTGTGTGCTAAAAATGATGGAATCTTCCACAAAAAGGGGCTTAAAACATTGATGCACACCTAGTGTTTGATAATATGCTCAAATGAGCTAAAACCATGTTCATCTTCTTAATTTTGGTTCAATTTTGTTATATTGCTAAAATAAATTGAAGTTTCTAATAGTCCGGAACATCTCAGAGTTTTAAGAGACTCAATTGAGGTGTGTTGGCTAAAACCTCTTCTTCTTAGAATCGAACCCCACAGTGTTCATGTAATTGGAGTAAGCCCTTAATCATTATAGAATTGGTGATTTCTAATGTGTTTGTGTTGAAGGATGTAAGTTCAATCTTTATTCTAAATGATTCATCATGTTATCTTATTATTTGAAGATGTGTTCAAAATGTGTAATATGTGCTAGCAATGTTAAGACTTCATGTCAAGATCAAAATAAAGGGTGTTATGCCAAATTGTATGAAAAGCCTCTATGTGCCTAAGATTCCCAAATTGCTCATATGTGAATTTAACGTCTTGAATGGGAAGACTTATTGTTGTTGATAATAATAATGTTGGAATGTGGAAAGGAACTTAAATTATGAAATACGACCTAGCGCCAAGAATAGCTTTATAGTTGGGGCCACTCGTGCCATTGTATTGAAAGCATGGGAAAGAAATATGAATTGAAATGACTGATTGAATATGGGTGATGTCTCAAATGAGATGGCCTAGCCGAATGAGCCGAGATCGGACTCCATGTAAGAACACAGTGGTATTGTAGATGAAATTGTGAAAATGGTTGATTTCTCAAATGAGATGGCCTAGCTGATCGGGCCATGATCGGATGCCATGCCGCACACATGGTGGTACTGTGCTGGAAATTATAATGAAATTGGGGTAATGTCTCAAACGAGATGGCCTAGCCGATCGGTCCGAGATCGTACTCCGTATAAGAACACAGAGATATTGGGAATTGTGGAATTTCGGTAATAAGGTCATCCAACCTAATAATATGGAAGCTAACTTGAAAACGTATATGATCCTTAACTTGTTGTTTTAATATTATTTGATTCTTGACTGTCTCTCTTATATTATTATTCATTCTATTGAGTTGGTGTTTAGCTTTACATACTAGTGTTATTCGACGGTACTAACATCCCTTTTGCCGGGGGTGCAGCATCTTTAAATGGATGCAAGTGGTTACATAGCAGACAGTGTTGATCACAGATAGTGTTGCATCCTCTTCTCAGCAGACTCAGTGAGCCCCATTTCATTCCAGGGTCATATATTGTACCTTTTATTTATATTATGGTCACTTTTTGAGGTATAGCCGGGGCCTTGTTGCCGGTACCATCTTCACTCTCTTTGTATCTTTAGAGGCTCCGTAGGCACTATGTGGGTTGTATATGGGTGCTGGGAATGTTAAACAAGTTATGTTGTGTTTGATCACTTGTTCCACTCGAACTGTAGGAAATGTGTATATTGAGACTTAAAGGCGCAATGTCTAATGAAATGATTTAGGATTGTATGAATGAGACTCCTACTGTATAATTAATGAAATCACCTCTTTTCTTGATCATGGGTTAATTGGGTAGAAAGTATCTAACAGGCTTGCTCGGCCGGGTTCACGCAGTTGAGCGCCGGTCGCGCTTCTCGAAGTTAGGCATGGAAATTTTTATTATTTCTAAGGCATGTCGAGAGTAAATTAGAAGAAGTTGAGTAGGTTAGTAATGGTTGAATAAGCATGATTGTGGCTATGATCAGTTGCTTCAGCGTGTGAAGTTATACATGTGGTTTGTGGTTGTACGTGCGGGCTTGATAGCTACCACAACTGGATTGATTTGGGAGGTATTTGATTCAAATGGCCTCATGGTGTAAATGGATTCCAGAGGAGTCGTGGTGGTTTAGATTGTGACTCGATGTTTGTATTTTCTGCAATTTGGGAATTTAGTTGTGTGTTGCATTGGCTCTTCTCAAATAAGCTGAGTGAAAGGTTTCTAGCGAATGAAGTGTTTATTCTACTGCTAGTTCAGTGATTATGATGTATTCTTGTATTCTCGCGTAATGGCATGATAGGTGCAGTGAGCGGCATGGAAATTTGAAAGTTGAGGATCAAGGTTGTGGTTCGGTTTTGACAAGAATGTCACGACCTCGGATGGCAGGGGATAATTCAGATGTTTAGAGTAAGCTACTATTTTCTTTAGTGTCACTTGATAACGGCGTTTTGGGTAAGAGGCTTTGTATATTGATTTGTAGATTCTTGATTTGCTTTACAGAATTAGAACGGTTTGTGGTATAGATGTGCGGACTTTGCTACCTGAGGCGAAGGTCATGGGAGCGTACCCCACGGGGAGATTTCTCTAAGTGTGGCATGTTAGTCATTTGATTGTTAAAGATTGAAACCAGGTACGGGGATATTTGGTAATATCATTAATGTGAGTGTTTATGCCTGGAAGGCGCTCTATTCCTTTGGTTGTGAATTGTGGGAGTTTGGTCCGTAGTGGAATGCTGCTCGTGGGTATCATGAATAGGGCCATTTTGGATCCTTGGAAGATTATTATCCCAGTATGGTATGATGAGAATCGGTTTGAGGTCCGTTAGTGGGTCTAATGTGAATGTGTGCTCTACGTTAGGTCGGATGTGTTCATTCGTCATAGCATTGCTTACGAAGGAGTCGTCGGGCCATAGATGTTATTCTTGTCATTAGTTATTCCGTGTAATCTCTATTGTGCCATGTGGGTTGTGAGACGGCTTAATTATTCGCACATGTGTTGAGGTCTCATGTAGCTTGTGGTGTTATATGAGCAGGATGGCTCTCGAGATACAGGTCATGGTCACACCTTAGTTGTTCTTGGGTTTCGTAGTTATGGCGCTATCCGTCTCCCCAAGATTTGCATTATGCACTTGGCGTGCTTGTGGTCGATATTCGAGCATTTCATAAGTATACGCGTTACTGCTTGATGTGTGTTTGCTTTTTGATTGTTCTGTGTGGATCGGGTGGTAATCCGCCATGGGTATATTGTTTGGATCGGGTGGCACGCCGCCATGGGCATGCTATATGGATCGGGTTGCACACTACGACATTGTCATGTTTGGATCAGGTTGCACTCCGTAACAGTGTCATGTTGGATCGGGTTACACGCCTCAATAACGAGATGTTGAGCATGGTTCCTTACACTTATTTTGTGTGCCTTATTTTTCACCCCTGAGGTAGGTTTGCATCATCTATTTGGCCGTTTTATTCGTTACGCGGGCTGGGTAGTCCTTTTCTAGAGTTTGTTTTTTCTTATGTATCACATTCGAGTTTGTAGCTTGTTGGGGCATTGTTGGTGTCATATGAGATTTTTGGCAGTGTCTGAGGTGTCTTATTGCCTGAGCATCTTGTACTGGGTGAGATGAGGTTATTGGACCTGGGATTAGTGCGATCGAAGTTATGTAAGGTATATTAAAGAGCAAATATCATTATTCGGTTCAAAATGACGTAAAGGTCCTTGTTAGGAGGAGAAACTCCATGATTTGTTGATTCGGAAGGTGGTTATTAGTTTCTACACATCTTTGCTGTCGTGGTAGTATTTCGAGAGTTGGAAGAGGACTTATATGCATCATGAGGTGTATTGCGGGCCTCATATTCATGAAATTCCTTCTATTGTGGTCGGAGGATGTTATTATGGGCAACCGACTTATGTGGTGCATGGTGTAATTTCAGCATCGGTGCATGATCATGTTTTGGTACAGTGTGTGGTGATTGATACGGTATTCATATGTTAGAATCAAGTCATGTAGAGAAATGCAGAGGTTGGAATTTGGTTCTAAGGCTTATTGACTCAATAAAAGGGAAAATCTTCAGTCTGACTCGAGCTAATGTGTTCAACTGGGTTGTGGTGGCATGGGGCAGATGCACGAGGTGTTAAACAGTGATTTTGGACAACTCTGCAGCAGTTCTTGGCACGTTCAAGGACGAACGTATGTTTAAGTGGGGGAGAATGTAACGACCCAACCGATCGTTTTGAGCTCTAGCGTGTCATTCAGCAGTTTGAGGTCTTAAGTAGCTTCAATTCATGGTTTATGACTTGTATGTGTGGTCGGAATTACATTTCGGGAAGTTGACAGTTAATTCGGATGGAAAATTCTAATTTCGGAAGCTTTAAGTTGGAAGAATTGAATAAGGTTTTACTTTCGGGTACACGACCACGGATTCAGGATTTGAAGTTTCCAATAGGTTTGTATGATGATTTTGAACATGTGCGTATGTTCGGGTTGAGTGTCGGGTGTTCCGGGAGCATTTCGGCGCTTATTATGGAAGGTTAGCAATTTGAAGGTTTAAGAATTTCCTAAGTTTGATTTGAAGTAGGCTTTGGTGTTATCGATATCCGTTTGAGATTTCAAGCCTTGGAATGGGTCTGTATTGTGATTTATGACTTGTACGAAAAGTTTGGCATCATTACGGAATGTTTAAGTGTGATTCAAAAGCGTTCGGCGAAGTTTGAAAGTTTAAAGAAAGGTTTCGATTGTCGATTCATAATTTTGAAGTTGATTTATGTGATTTGAGGTTTCGACTAACTCCGTGTCTTGTTTTGGGATGTGTTGGTATGTTTGGATGGTTTTCCGGGGTCCCCGGATGCGCATCGGATCGAAAACAGATCGAGTTTCGGCTTGGTAGAAATGTTGAGGCAGGTGGGATCTAGTGCAATCTCACCTGTGTAGAAAGGGCCGCAGGTGCGAGCTCGCAGGTGCGGCATTGTGGTCACAGAAGCGGCCTTAGGACTGAGCTGGGATGGCCGTAGATGCGAGGATATTTCCCCATTTCCGAGCCCTCAGATGCTACAAATGCTCCGTAGAAGCGAAATGCGAGCTGGGCAGCTGGGGTCGCAGAAGCGGACGATCTCCGCACATGCGGGAGCGCAGGAGCATGAGGTGGAGGAGAAAAGCGGTCGCGCAGGAGCGGGATTTTTGTCCTCATATGCATATTTACCTGGCCTTAGAGGGAACCACGCCTACGATGGATTTGTCCGCAGGTGCGGAGTCGCATGTGCGACAGTTTGGCCGCATGTGCGAAGGACAGGCGGGGCAGTGTGGTTTTAAAATGGGGGTTTGGCTTAATTCCACTTCATCTTTTCCATGGGAGCCGACCTTGGAGCAATTTTGGAGTGGGGGTTTGCATCATCTATTATGGGGTAGGTTATTTCTTCACATTGTGAGTTAAATACATGGTTTATATGTGGATTTGAAAATGGAAATGAGTAGAAATATTGGATTTTGGTAGAAAACCTAGAAAGTGGTATTCCTGGATTGTGACCACGAAATTGGACATGAACATTGGAATAAATTATATATTTGAGTTGGTGGTGTTATGGCTAAAGTATATCTTCGAAAATATTCGAAATCGGGACACGTGGGCCCGAGGGTTGATTTTATTGACTTTTCGAGCAGAGTTGAAAATTTTTATAAATTGCTAATTTGTAAGCATTGGGGTATATTTTGATTGAATTGTACTTTGTTTGACTAGTTTCGGAACGTTTGGCTTCGAGTTGACAGTTAGAGTGGCGTTGGAGCCGATTATGGAATATCGGAGCGAGATAAATCTCTTGTCTAACCTTATAAGGGGAAACTACTCCTAGGTGATATTTATTGTTATGTGCAACTAGTTGTGGGTACTACGTACGCACGAGGTGACGAGAGTCCGTACGTAGCTAAAGCATGTTTATGTCTGGGTAGACTTAGGATTTTATCAGGTAATAATTGAATTATTTGAACTCGTTCTTCTGGCTTAATTAATTGAACTTATAATTGAAAATGATTTAGAAATAAATATATGTATACCGGGTCAAGCCTTATCACCTTGAGACGTTGCCTAGTTATTTGAGAAACGGTAAAGATTATATTCACCTTGCACACATGTACTGTATTGTAAGCAAGTGTCTCGTGATTTGATAACTTCCTTCCTTTCTTGTGGAGCGGACCGAACGCCTTGGCAGTATAATTGATGCATCTATGGTTCGTGCCACTATTCCCTCGACAATGTACACATTATTCTGGATCGGGCCGAACGACCTCGGCATAATCGTGCATTATATCGTTCGTAGTCCGAACATTCACGAGATTATCTTTCCACTGATGCCTGACATTTTATATGGTATTCCTTATTTATTTTATATTGGCACTTGACATTTTCTGAGCTGTTAAGGTAGAATACGAGATTGAGAAATTCATACCTTAAAAGAAATATTTGGAAGAATATGTAAGTTACAGATTTACCCCATTATTTATGTGTGCTTCATATCTGCTTATGATTTATCATATTGCTTCTATTGGACCTCTAATAAGTATCGATGTCGACCTCTCGTCACTACTTTACTTGGGTTATGCTAGATAATTACTGGGTACGCGTTGATTTACGAACTCATGTTGCACTCCGCACTAAATATGCAGGATCTAACAAGTTCATTTGACGATCATCATGGAGCGTAGGCGCACCAGTTGAGGGGACTTTATATGAGCTGCATTCCAGGTTACACATCGCAGTCCACCAAGTCTCCATCGTACTATTTATTTTATCCTGTCTTATTTACATTCTGGATAGATATTGTACTATTATTGTACTCCTTAGAAAATGCTCAGGCACTTATGACACCAGATTTTGGGGTTATACTAGTTGATGCTTATGGTTTTGTATATTATTATCGCCTTTCATTTCTTTACTAAACTACAAATGTTGTACGTTCCTGTGGATTTAGAAGTGTAAATCTCCTTTTTCTTAATAAAATTTGTGATTTCGAAAGTAATAAAATAAGTAATCAAATTGGTAAATCACTGTTGGTTTGCCTGACGGCGGCATTAGGTGCCATCACGACCTATAATGAATTTTGGGTCGTGACATTGATAATCTCTACCACGGCTTGAGATGGATGTTCTCTACAAACATGGGGGAGTTTGTTGCGTGTTGTGATTTTCTCTTGGATGGGATCAAGTGGAAGGCTTCTGCTAATTGAATATGTATCGTGCTTATAACTTTGAGTTGATAATGGTATTCTCGTGCTTTCATATGATGGTATGGGGGTCCATTGGTAGGCCCAACGAGGATGTGTATTCTACACCCGGTCGAATTTGTTGACTCAGCATGGTTAGTGTTAAGGGGTGAGTCATTCAGCTAGAGTTAAGCTTGTTCTTGTTTTGATATGTTTTATGTGTTCCTCTTATATGCTATGATGGGTGGTCATCTGTTGGCTAATTATACACTAGATGTGTTTTTGTCTGGGTCTTGTAGCGGAATTCGAGAGAGATGGTTATTGGGGTGTTGAATGGTTGATTGCACCTTGGTTATGGTCTTTCCTGTTTGTGGTATATGGTGCTATCCGTTCTCCATGGTTATAGTCATGCAATTCGTTTATCTGATGTCAAATTACGTATGGTTGTTGATTTTCTTTAGCGTTATGGCTTGAGGTTTTTCATATGGACCGGTATTTTGATATGGTCACGCATTGCAGGGGAGTTATGATTGGCTATTATCCTTTGTGTTAGCATTGCACTTGTGGTGGTATCTGTTGAACTTGCTGGACAGTTCTATCATTTGAGTCATTTTTCATGTTTGAATACATTAGAATTTTGCTTATTGGTGCACGAATTGCATAGTTTGTGTCTCTAGGTACTATTAGTGTGGCATGTCAGTAGAGTAGCTTGTATTTGATGAGATGAAATCTAGGTACTATTGGTGTGGTATATCATATGATTTCATCTTGGGTTATGGTTATGGCTTGACACAACTTGTTCAGACTTATATGGGGTGTAGACGCGAGATTCAAGTCTGGTAATGGATTCCGGATGTTGGAAATTAGGTTCTAAAGTTTAGGGATTAAGGTTGAAGTAATGATCTTCAGTTATGTTGTGTTGTCAGGATTACATGGATTGGGGTGATGTGGGATCACTTCCGGGTATGTGCAAGGTGAGTTACACGATGATTTTATGGCTTTGGAATGACTCTTGGCACGTTCGAGGACGAGTATACGTTTAAGTAAGGGAGAATATAACGACCCGACTGGTCGTTTTGAGCATTTGCACTTCGCTCGGTAGTTTGAGGGCATAAGTATCTCTATATGATGTATTATGACTTGTGTGTATCGTCATTTACGGTTTTCGGGTGATTCTGAATTAGTTTGGAAAAATGAATTTCATGTTTGAAGCTTTATGTTGGAAGACTTGACCAAGTTTGACTTTTCTGTATTTGACCACGTAATGGAGTTTTGATAGTTCTGTTAGGTCTGGATGGCGATTTCGGACTTGGGCTTATGCCCGTATTTGCATTTGGGTATTTCTAACAGGTTTCAGCACTATTTGGCGAAAGTTGGAAATTTAAAGGTTTGGATTATTCATAAGTTTGACCGGGATTTGACTTTGATGTTATCAGGTTCATATTGTTGTTACCGGAGTTGGAATAGGTCCGATATGTCATTTAGAACTTGTATATAAAATTTGGATTCATTTCGGATTGGTTAGGCTTGAATCGGACGCTTGGTTCAAAGTTTGAAGTTTATGAACTTAAGAGATTGATCTTGATCGACGATTGATGGTTTTGATGTTATTATTTGTGATTTGAGGCCTCGGTTAGGTCTGTAATATGTTTCGGGACTTGTTGGTATGTTCGAACGCGGTCTCGATGGGATCACGTGAGTTTCGGGGTGGTTTTGAACAATTTCTATGCCATTTTTAGTTGTTGGTTTTTTGCCACTTGGGTGTGCATCGCGATCACGGACTTTGGGTCACGTTCGCGAAGAGTAAATTTGTTGTTTGGGCAGTGTGAATCGCAAAATTCTGTTGTCACTGATCCAACTTTGAAAGCTTATATCTTCCAATCTATAAGGAATTTGGAGATGATTAAAAAACGAAAGTTGTAGCCCTTTGTGTTAGTTTTCAAAAAAGTAAACCGTTTATCATTTGGATTTTTGGATAAAACGTTATGGCTGATACACTACAGGATGTATGACAAGAGTTTGGGAAGAGTAATAGAAACTTGTTCATCATAATCGCGGGTAAACTGTGTGCCGGAGCAGTGTTTAAAGTACTCTATTTTGAAGGTCTTGGTCATTTTATCATATTTTGAACTTTGGAGCTCGGATTTGGACGATGTTGGAGGCGATTTTCACCACATGGATTGGGGTAAGTATTTTCTACTCGGTTTTAATTATATTTCATGAATGTATCTTCGATTTTGGCATTTGGATTAAGAATTATAAAGAGAAATTAGGGAGTTTTGCCTAATCTTTCCTAAAGAGCATTTTTGTGTTTTGAACATTAATTCGGAGTAGGATTTGAGTGAAATTATTATGGTTGCACTCATAGTTGAATGGGTTGTCGTATTTTGTGAGTTTTATCGAGTTTCGAGGTGCGGGCCTGTGTTTATATTTTTAGTTGACTTTGAGTAAACGAGTAACGATTCAGCCTTTATTATTTGGGATTGTTTCCTTAGGCATTATTTGATATTTTTGAGTTGCTTTTGGATAGTTTCGAGCCGTTCCGAGGTTGATACGTGGGAGATGCGATTTCTAGAGTGTCGTTTGGCTTGATCGGTATTTGTCTTGGCTTGTTTGAGGTAAGTATCTTATCTAATCTTGGTTAAGGCATTAGTTGGCTGAATTATTTGTGAAAGCTACGTGCTATGGGTGCGCATATGTGAGGGATTTGAGCCAATGTGCGAGCATTGGGGCTATTTATCAGTGCTCAGGTAGTGCTTAGTCTATGATGAGCCTATAATTGACTGTTAAGCTTTTAAGCTATGATGTTTCTAATATTTGTAACATTGTTATGAACTATTTGAGCCATGTTTGAAATTACATAGAGGTTTAATCCTTGAATGAACTTGATAAATGCTATTCTGTGATAAAATTGCTAATTTGATTTATGATAGCACACTTTGCACATGCCTACACCTTAGCATTTCATTTATACCGGTCCAGGGGCATGGGATTTGTTATTCATTCATCACATACATATATTCTTGTTATATTTGTTATTCATTCATCACATAAAATCTGACATTTACTTTTTCTTAAAACAAAACATGTTGTTATCACAACCCACAATCCAACCCGTAGTGATGGCACACCCAACCCGCAAAACACACAAGAAAAAATCAAGACACTGGTGGTGAACTTGGGCGATTTTGGGTGATCACAAGGAGAGCTCCGGCGACAACCCTTCCATGGCCATTCCGGCCGGCGACCAGCCCTCTTCAATGGCTGGTCTGCCCTCCCAAGCCTCCCACGACAGCCCTTCCATGGCCATTCCGGCCGGCGGCCAGCCCTCTTCAATGGCTGGTCTGCCCTCCCAAGCCTCCCCCACTATTCCTAACACCAATATAACTCAGCCCAAGCCCTTATATTATTCAAATATTTTGAAATCAACCGCTATGAATTCTCCAGTACATGCAAACCCTAGTTCGACAAACACTGTTGAGTCAATACCACTTCGACGTGCCACTGTTGTGAACGGGCAGCCTATGCTGAAGTTCTCAGAAGCTGAAGTGGAGCGGATGAATATTTTTGAAGGATTACAATATGCAGTTGCATGTAAGTTTTCTTATGGATGGCCTGCACTTTAGGAACTACGTTGAATTGTCCCTGCACAATGTGGAATTAAAGGGTAAAGATGGTTATGAATATCAGTTAAGAATCTTAATCTATGATGCAAAATTTAAGGTTGGGGAAGAAACTCCAAAGGTCATGGCATGGATTTCATTCCCAGCTCTGCTGCCTACTTTCTTTGTTAAGGAATATTTGTTCTCGTTAGCTTCAACTGTGGGAAAGCATTACACCTTAATATGGCTACTATAAATAATACTAGTCCAAGTTGTGCAAGAGTTAAGGTTCTCATCGATCATTTATCTGACCTACCAAAGAAAGTACGCATGGACATAGAGAATGAAGTTACTGAAGAAGTTCGGACTGAATGGGTGAAGATTAACTATGATTATCTACCAAAGTCTTGTAAGACATGTAAGTTACAAGGACATGATGAATTAAAATATTGGCATATTCACCCAGTGTTAATGGAGAACTAGGGTAATGAGACACAGCCGGGCAATGACAATGATCAAGAGAAAGTCACAAATAAAGCTTCTTAAATGATTCTTACAATTAGAAAGGTTGTAGGTAATATAGGTGAACAATGGAAGGAAGTTCAAGATAATCGAGTCAAGAAGGCTGCTCAACATGATGTAACACAAGGCAACATTAGGAAAGAAATTTTCCCAGTTGATAGTGTTCAAACTAATAATAAATTTGCTGCACTTGAAGGGAATAGTGGAGAAAAAAGTGATGACAATCAGGTAATGGTAGAGGAGGAAACTAATGGGCAACGGAGTCCTACATCTAATCCTAATGGAGAAAGGAGTTTGAATCCAGCTGCTCCAGCTTTTAATCCCAATGCATTTGGGATTGGCTCATCGAAAGGGGCAAATTCTCCTACTTTGCAAAGGAAAGGGAATGGTGAAAATATAAATAAGGAGACTACTGCTCAATGGGTTCAAAGGGCTTTTACTAGAACTCCGGTCAATGTAACAGGTCCAGACATCGGTAGGAATGGTTCTCATGCTGAAAAGTGTACTCTTGCTGGGAAGAATAATCCTATTGGGAATAGGGAGAATACAACAATTGTTAATAATGAACAAAGAAAGAATGAACTAGCCTATGTCACTACTAAACAATTGTTCCAAGAGATTCCTTTGCAATCTTTAAACACTGTCAATGTGCAACTTGGCAGGTTATGGAGTGATCAAACAGAGGAAGAAACTTAAGAGGACGGGGAATTTTCTGATGATGATGATAATGGACAAGAAGATGATGGCCAAGCAGCTGGACATGATGAGGATGAAATGGTACTGTTTGTAGATGAGGAGCAAGATGAACAACTGCTACAAGATACACAGCCTACGGGTCAAGACAATATGAATGAAGGTGAGAGCAAAGATGAGTACAATGATGTAACAAAGAAGGTAGCTGAAAGCTCTACAAGAAAGGAACTAGTGGAATCAAGTCTAGCCCTAACCCTAACCCTAACCCTAACCCTAACCCTACTAAAGATGCCCAAACTAAACATACTATTCCCGTGAACTCTAAAGGTCCTATCAAGACCGCTGAGGTAAAGAACCAAGTTGTTATAGCATCACCAAGCTCCCAGTTAATGAAAATACCTAAAGATGCTGCTACTATGCTTGTGATACCTGCAGTGGGACATAAATATTTGGTGCAACAAAAAGATGATGATAGAGATGAAAATAATGGTGATAGAGGGGGTACTGGCAGAGACATGGATGAAGAATCAACAATCCAGAATTTTATAAATGTTGCTCGTCAAGGAGATATATCTCCTAGGCAGATGAATAAAGTTAAATCAGTTGGCAAGCCTAGGAAGAAACAATAAAAAGAAATTCCCAGTATTCCTGGAACTGGGGTTCAAACGTGAAGGACTTTATCTAAATCCATTAATTAGCTATGAATGCTATGACATGGAATATTAGATCAGTTAACATAAAACAAGACTTTGAGAGGCTTACTACAATGCATAGAAAGTATCATTTCCTATTTATAGGACTGATGGAACCAATGCAACAATCTAGGAAGCTTGAAAGATATAGAAGAAAGATCGGTTTTGCTCAAGCTTTTGTCAATATCAGTAATAATGTGTGGGCCTTTGTAGATGAGATTTTTGAAGTGATTGTGATTTTTGATATGGAGCAGCAGCTAACCCTTCGTTTATTTGATACCACTACTCACAAAGAAATCATCCTCATGCTAGTATATGCAAAATGTGATTCGATTGAGAGGATTGAATTGTGGGATTTGTTATATTACCTGGCTAGAGACATGATAACCCCATGGCTTGTAGGGAGGGATTTCAATATCATTTGGGATAAAGAGGAGAAATTAGGAGGGCTTCCAGTATCATTGATTGAGGTAGATGATTTTAGATGTTGTGTTAACACCTGCAATCTGCACGATTTGGGCTTCAAGGGCAGCATCTATACGTGATAAAATGGTAGAGCTGAAGAAGATTGCATTCTAAAGAGATTAGATCGTTGTTTAGCTAACTTGGAGTTCCAGCAGTTATTCCCAGGAGTTGAGATTACTCATTTGTCCAAAATAGAATCTGATCATAGGCCATTACTCATCACCCGTGATCCTAATTTTACTCCTATAAAGAAACCGTTCAAGTTCTTGAATTTTTGGACAGAACACGAGTCATTCCAATCAGTGGCAAAGGAAAATTGGCATGCTGATTTTGGTGCAAATCCATTCATTTTGTTTAAATACAAGATGAAAAAATTGAAGGCAACACTATCTTTGTGGAGTAAGACAACGTATGGAGACATATTTCAAAAGATAGCAAGCTTGGAAGATCTTTTACTGGTATACGAAGCTCAATTTGAATTAAGGCCAACACAGCTGAATAAAGAACGATTGAACAAAGTGCAGGTAGATTTTATGCGTTACTTGTCCATCGAGGAGGAAGTTTTATGTCAAAAATTAGGAATGGCTTGGTTTAAAGATGGTAATCGCAATACTAAAGTTTTTCATGCACAAGTTAATGGGAGGAGGAGGAGATTACAACTGAAATGCATTCGAAATAGTGAAGGAAATTGGGTTGAAGGGAATGAAGCTTTGGCATATGAGGCAGTGAGCGTTTTTCAAGCTCAATTCACAGAAGAAAATATCCCTACAGCATTTGGAATCATTGATCATGTCCTAAACATGGTCTCATTGGAACAGAACAATGATCTTGTAAAGCAACCTACCAAGGAAGAAGTTAAAAATGTTGTTTTTGGCCTAAATGGGGATAGTGCTGGAGGTCCGGATGGCTTCACAGGTAAGTTCTTTCATTCTTGTTGGTAGATTATTGGTGATGATGTATTTCACATGGTTAGGAATATTTTCAATGGGAAAGAATTACTAAAGTTTGTGACTCAGACAAACCTAGTACTATTGCCAAAGAAAAAAGAGATTACAACATTCTCCAACATGAGACATATAAGTCTTCGCAACTTTAGTAACAAGGTGTTCTCAAGGGTTATTCGTGAAAGACTTGTTAAACTGTTGGCATCTCTTATCTCTGATGAACAAGCTGGTTTTGTTAAAGGAAGAAGTATTATGGAAAATGTATTATTAACACAAGAAATTATTACTGACATCAGGCTAAGGACTAGGGCTGGGCCAAATGTGATAATCAAACTAGACATCACTAAAGCTTATGATAGCCTTTCTTGGCTATTCATGTCTAAGGTTTTGAGAAAGATGGGGTTTTGTGAAAGATTTATTGGTATTGTGTATGGCATAGTGCTAAATAATTGGTACTCTGTGTTGATTAATGGGCAACCTTATGGTTTTTTCAAATCTACTAGAGGTTTATCACCTACTCTTTTTATTCTTGCTGCTGAAGCTACGTCGAGGGGATTGAATGCTTTACATTGGAACCTATACTTTTGTGGGTTTGGGTTGCCAAAATGGAGTCCAAAGATCAATCACCTAGCTTATGCAGATGATACCATTATTTTCTCCTCATTAGATGTAATATCCTTGCAATTGATTAGGGAGGTTTTGAGTGCTTATGAAGTAGCATCAGGCCAATTAATTAATAAGGCAAAATCAGTTGTATATATGCATCATTCCACATATTTAGAGGTGATGAATAAGGTGCAAAGGATTACTGGGATAGGCAGGCAGGATTTTTCATTTACATACCTGGGGTGTCCTGTCTTTTATGCAACGAGGAAGTCGAATTATTATCATGGCCTCATCAACAAAGTGCTTGACAAATTGCAATCATGGAAAGGTAAACTTTTATCCATTGGAGGTAGGGAAGTGTTGATTAAACATGTGCTTCAAAGTATGCCCAGTCATCTATTGTTTGCTGTAAATCCTCCTTCTTGTGTTATAAACAAATTGCATAAAATGTTTGCTCGATTTTTCTGGAGTAATTCTATTGGGGGAAAAATTAAACATTGGGCATCCTGGGATACATTATGCTTATCATATGAGGAAGGAGGGGTAGGGTTTAGATCATTGCATGATGTGTCAAAAGCTCTGTTTTGTAAATTGTGGTAAAATTTTAGAACTAAACCTACCTTGAGGAGCTCCTTCATGAGCCAAAAATATTGTAAGAAATTGAATGCCATGGTTGTTCCTTGGAGGGCTGGTTCTCATGTTTGGAGAAAAATGTTACAATGTCGAGATGAAATTGAGCACCAAGTACTATGGAGGCCAAGAATGGGTTCATCTTTATTTTGGTTCGACAATTGGATTGGATTGGGTGCTTTGTATTTTGTTACACCTCGGGATTTCTTTTGTGATGAATCTGTGCATAACGTGTATGATGTGGTTATAGATGGTGCATGGGATGTAATCAGATTGTTTGCTATACTTCCATATGAGTTGGCGGACCATATCATTGCCAATATCAAGCCTCCAATGATAAGGGATGATCTTGATACACCATACTGGAGGTTAGAACCTCGAGGAGAATTCTCAGTCAAATCTGCATGGGAATATATCAGGAGGAGGAAAGACACTAATTTTGTATACAAGTTCATATGGATACAAGGTTTATCTTTTAAGATCTCTTTTTTCATGTGGAAACTTTGGAAAGGCAGACTACCTCTTGATGATTTTTTTAGGAGGTTGGGATATTTTATGCCGTCTAGATGTTGGTGTTGCATCAATCCAGAGGAGGAATCTATGTCTCATGTCTTCTACACATCGCATGCAGCTCGTACAATATGGAGATATTTTTTATCGAATGCTGGGATTGCTATGGATGGCTTAACTTTGCAACAGATTGTGATTAAATGCTGGACATGTCCAGTTATACCCAGGTTGAAGCCTATTTTTCAAGCCCTCCCATCCATCGTCATTTGGGAGATATGGAAAAGGAGGAACATCTATAAATACGGGGACAGGATAACTGTAATCTGGGTAATATACCAGATCTCTTCGACACTTCAATCCCTAGTTAAAGCTAGAAAACCAAGCCTGCAAAATGTCCCTCATAAAGGGCCAGCTATTCTACAGATGTTGGAGCAATACACTCCAAAGTTGAAGCTTTCTGATCATGGGTGACTAAAGATAAACACAGATGGGGCATCGAGGGGTAATCCGGGGAGGAGTTCCATTGGTTTTGTCCTTAGAGATGAAGAAGGTGATGTGTTATATGTAAGGGGTAAGGATATTCAGGAGTCTATAAATATTGAGGCAGAAGCAGTAGCTATTCTGGAGGCTTTACGCTATTGTGTTCAACATAGATACAATAACATCTTGGTGCAAACTAACGCTTTGTTAATGAAGAATGTTGTGGAGGGTACATGGACTGCACCTTGGATAGTAGCTGCACATGTGGAGGAGATTAGGGAGATAATGAGGGTCTGCAATAGTACAATATCCCATATCATGCGACAAGGAAATAAATTGGCAGATTTTCTAGCCAATCATGCTTTGGATACTGGAAATATTGAAGCACACTGCTTTGCACAACTGGAGATACAAGGAAAAAGGATTGTCAATAGTGACAAATTGCAATCCCCATATTTAAGGATAAGAGTGATAAAGAGACATTGAGAATTGGAATGATAAAGGCTAGGAGAATGAATGCAGAAAGTGGAACCAATTGCCATTCTATTCGAGTCTTAAGGGAGGAGAATAAGATGGAATATTTTTAACTAACAATGTGTTCTTTTTTGCAGGAGCCATTACTGAACACATGCCCTATCTTCTAACTGAATTTCAATGTGTGGTATTAACACTTTGTGCTCATTCCATTGAAAGGATGTGGGAGTGCCACACCACATACAGCATCGTCTCATGTAAAGATACCCTACTTCAGCTACTGCTAATTCAAAAAATACAGCAGGAAAAGCAGATGCAACAACAACAAGGTAAGGCAAATTTTTAACAAAGGACAACTGGGAAGAAATGTCCAGGTTCAAATCAACCAAGGTACTGGTTATATCGAGGGAATTTGGCTGCGATTGATGCAGTGCGCAGTGAAGTCTCAATGCAGCTTATCAGTACATTACCTGAGGATGGAATTAGGGCAATGGACTCATCAAGATTCACACAAAAACCACACGAAATTGGCTTCAAAATAGTGTACCTGCTCATTGTTGGGCAGTACACTGTCATACATTTACGTGTGGTGCAGGTAAATTTTTGGTGCATAAAGGAATTTTAATATGGAAGATATATGTGGAGGGATGTTTATACAGATGGAATGGAGTCAATTAAAATACATTTTCACAAGTGCAACGCTTATACAATCATCAGCTACCTGGGTTTGTAACATGGAGGTTATGGAATCTAATGCAAAGAAGAGAAGCATGCACATGGCTGCAAAAGAGTGACCAATGGTGCAAACAGCGAACAACATATGGGATTCAAATGCGATGTGCTTCATTGGCTAGTTTTTCTATTAGATACACTAGATACATTAGAATTCACTATGTACTATCACTGTTGAGTACCTCACTCAACTTTGGTAATAGGCTTTATGTAATGCTCAAAGTTTATGCCTACGCACACTACCTAGAATTCATGACTCTGTATTGTTTCTCTTGATTTGATATATATAAAAAACCAGCCCTAGGCACACTGCTTAGTAGATTTATTTTTAAAAAAAATCCAACCGGCTAGGTAAGCTAAATCATAAAAAAAACACAATATAGTGATAACGAAAAGAGTCAAAAATGAAATAACTAAATACAACTCCCCAAGGACTGGTAGTACAAGTCATGAGCCACTAAGACCTATTTACAAAACTGAAATGAAATAAATACAACATTTGTTGAAATCTACATGAACAAAATTCGAATCTAAAGCTACCACGGATAAGTGATAGACAAAACTGGAACGCGTGTACATCTTCAATGTGAGCCCTCGCCATACACAGCAGCATCAATACCAAGATCTGCACGCATGGTGAAGAAGTGTAGTATGAGTACAACTAACCACATGTACTCAATAAGTATCCTAACTAACATCCGCGAGGTACAAGAAGCAAGAACTATAAATGATACTCACCAAGGCCTATATAGTTCATAATTTTAACAAGTATAGAACATCTATGTGATCAAATGAGGAAAATCTAAGGTATAACCGCTTTGATGCTCAAATTTATTTGTTTTAAAGTGTTTTACTTAGTCAACAATCCACCATATAAAGAAGATATGCAAGTACATCAGGAAACCGTCAAGGAAATTGCAAATAAGGGTGAAATACAATAACCAAAAAACAGTCCGTTGTGGCGCGCAACCCAATCCAATAACCATAAGCCAATAAGGTCTGTTGTGATGTGAAACCCGATCCGATAACAATAACCATCTATTCCAAAGCTCACATCAACCAGAAACCCATCGGTTTCTCACAATCCACGTGTACAGCATCAAGAGAGAAACATGAGAGGGTGACCCTAGGGGGGTGGATCCTTATCCACATGCAAGCATGGCCAATTCAACTTGATACCAACCCGGCATGGTCACAGGATTAAATTTGTAATCCACCCGGCATGAACACAGGCTCAATGTGATAGATTTGCCTGGCGTGCTCACATGCTATATCACAATCAGCCTGGCGTGGTCACAAAACTCAAGCCTCATGATTCTGGCTCGGCAATCGAGTTTGGAAAAACATGAATAAAGCCAATCCATTCACATTATTACGTGAAAATCAATCATCCCTTGTTCAATAAGATCGGCCATGGTATCCCGACCACACACCATGACAACACAATCTCTATAAACCTGTACGGCCATAATAGACTTACCAACCGGAGTAGATACAGATAACGGCTCATGAAGCTGTTTCGGTTCTATCCCGAAGCTCGTAGCAACATAAGGAGTAACATAGGACAAAGAAGATCTGGGATCCATAAGGGCATACACATCATGAGATTGAACAGTCAATATACCTGTGACGACATCCTGGGAAGCCTCTGCACTTTGTCGACCACTAATAGCATAGAATCGGCTGGGTCCCCCCGAACTCTGTGCACCACCCCTAGCTGTACCACGCCCTGCAGGTGCTGAAGAGCCTCGAGCTGGAGGGTGTGCTGAAGATGTGGCAGCTGTAGGACTGGATGACTAAGCTATGCCCCTGTCTGCACCCTGCCGGGATGCACGACACTCCATCTGCATATGGCATCTCATTCTGCATCCGTAACATACTGGCATGTCCAGGTAGTAGACTCCCGAATGTATCCTCCCACACTTAGGGCATGGGGCCCTCTGCTGTTGCTGGAATCTCCCTCCTGATCGACCCTGATGGTGGGATCCCCTGCTGCCTTGANGATATACTGAAAACTAATGACTTAAAACAGGGTTGACGTATCGTATATATATCCATATGTCTTAAACCGCCTATGTGGGCCCCATAGAGAGCTGCTTGGCGCACTCTCGCGAAAATACGAATATCTCTCTATTACGAGATCATATCGACAAACGGTTTAATGTGTTGGAAACTAGACTCATAGATCTTCAATTTGATTAGTAGATAACCCCATAATTCCAAGTACATTNACCCTGATGGTGGGATCCCCTGCTGCCTTGACCGGGCCTAAAGTGACACCCCTGCTGCTGAGCGTGCCCTGATGGCGGGGCACTAGCTGACGACTGAGCATAAGACTGGGATGGCCCTGATGATCCTCCCCGAGAAGCCGATCCCCCACCTTCGAATGAGTCCCCAAGGTTGCCCGCTGATCGGGCCGTACTACTACTTTGCTGTTCCATCCTGAGCTACAACTTTTGAGCCTCCGTAGCTTGGGTAAATGACACCATCCTTCCATAGTTCATGTCAGAATTTAGAGCAGCTCTGGCAGCCTCATTAATAACCAAAGGGCTAAGGCCCTGCACAAATCGACGCACTTTTGCCTCCATNGAGATCATATCGACAAACGGTTTAATGTGTTGGAAACTAGACTCATAGATCTTCAATTTGATTAGTAGATAACCCCATAATTCCAAGTACATTGGGAGAAAAATGTAGTAACATTTGACCTAAAGTTTAAGTAAAATTATAAACGTAAGTTGGGACAACTTTTATCGACTTTTGTTTCATAACTCGCTTGACTTCAAGACTTATGATACGGATATTATATGATTAAAATACATTAAAACATGACCTCTTGGGA
>AWOL01S0033303.1:6182-18098 GCA_000715115.1 Nicotiana otophora
AAAAAAAAACTTTGAACAGAAGAAACAAAAGGAGATTGACAGAAAAAGACAAGCGGAGGATATGAGAAGTATTCCTCCAGTAAAAAAAAGGTTTTATTTTGAAAGAGCTGTACTTTAGTTTTCTTTTTAGAATTCCTTTATCTTTCACAAGATCATTTCTCTCTATGAATCGCTCGAACAAGTTGAAGAAATTTTGGCGTCGAGGTTTTCGTTCGAGGTTGCTGAAGAGTTAACATCTTTTAACTTTGGAAATCAGTAGATTGTATCTATTTATCTATTGTGAAATCTGCGCAAAAAGGTAATATTCAATCTACTTGTTAGTTAAATAATAATGTCATGATTTAAATATGAATGCGTGTTAATCTTTATATTAATTTTCTTAAAAGTTTGCTGAATACAAATGTGAGTTTGTGCTTGTTTGATATCGGATTTATCGTCATCTGTCTCTATAATTCAATGTATATAGTATTATTAAAATATATCTCTAGTCTTGGTTGATTCAAATCATCTTCGAAGTTTAGTCCATAAATATGTCATGAATAGATCTACGCTTGAACACTTGGTTTAATTCATCCTTGAAGTCATATTTTTCTTAATTTGGGCAGTCATTCTTGTAAATAGGCCATAAATTATAATAAATGTTTTAAGATTATGATAGGTTTTTCTCTATTAAGTTTTTGTTTGTTTTCTTGGAATATACGTTCACAAATGTTTAACTATTTGCCCATGAAAAGTAAAAGCTTTTCAAGTGTTAGTGTTAGTAGAAATACTTTAAAGAAAATCTCGTTAGTTGTATCAAATTTTCCAAGTTATTTTACTTACTGTAAATTATTTTAGTACAATGTTAGCTATTCTAAATTAATCTAAGAATATAGATTCTTTCTTTGTTCCATCATTCAAGAATAAGCTGGAAATTGTTTTGAGTTTGTTTCTCCATTATATAAACTTCATTTTATTTTCTGTTAGCATAAACAATCTTCTTTGTAAATAAATTAGATGTTGGAGGCTAAGCTGTCGAATACATTTCTTTTACATTCCCACCGAGAATAGGGTTATGGGAGAATATAACTAATTAGGTATGTGCACATTTCAATGCCTATCCATTGAAAATAATTATAAGTTAGGGATGTGAGTTCCGAATTAATTCAAAGACCATTATGTGAAACAAAAAGAATGGTAAAAAACAATAATTGTGAGAAAGGAAATGAGCCATGAACTAATTGAAGATTCGTTGCAATAAGTAATGAAATATACAATTAAATATCTCGAATATGAAAGAGACAAAATAATTAAATTTTATAAATTCGCTATTAGCCCATGTGTTCATACTCGAACCTTGGATTGATATGCTTAAATAATAAAAGGATCATGTGCGCATTCCGCGCCTTGATGCCTTTAAATTTAAAATAATTATATCTTAACCATGAGTACATTCCGTACTTTAGTTTAATATCTAACTTCAAAGAAATACCTTGTGTGTGTATCGCATCTAGGTCCAAAAAATAAAAAAATAAAAAAAATTAATAATTAATTAAACGGTAATAAATTAGCCATAATCAATAAAATACAAGAATAGCTATAAAATTGATTTAAGCCTTACATTAGTCAATAAAGCGACCGTGCTAGAACCACGGTACTCGAGGGGTGCCTTACACCTTCCCCTCAGTCAACATAATTCCTTACTCAGTCTTCTGTTTTCGTAGACCATAAATTAGGAGTCAAATCTTCCTTTTGATAAGGGATTCAATAAAAGGTGACTTGGAACACCAAAACTCAATTCCAAGTGGCGACTCTGAATAATAAATAATCCCTTTTCAAATCGTCACTTTAATTGGAAAAACTCTTCTAACCCAACCTCGTAATAAAGGTTGCGGGAAAAGAGAGGTGTGACAATTATCGATAGGTAGGGCCATCAATTGAGAGTTCGTCGTTTTTAACCTGAAATCAAAGACACTTCCAAGAGCAAGTGTAAAATAGTATGTTTCACAGAGATTCGTATCAAATAACCACTATTATCCTTAGCCCCACGGTGGGCGCCAAACTGTTTACCTTTAAAATGGGATAACAATTACATTTATACGCGGTTCTAAGGATACGTAATATGATTTGATACAAAGGCGAAAAAATTATATTAACGTAGAAATGGTCAATAAAAAGATAGATACAACCTTCGCAAATTGAGCAAACCTTGAGCCTTATGAGATTGATTTCTCTTTAGCCAATAATAATGAAATTCGAAGAGACAAAGAGAAATGAAAGCCAGCAGTATATTGCTTATGAGTGTCTTACATGTCTATCGATAACTTAGTCTCTTTTATTTACAGGGGAAAATCTCCCCTTTTTGGCATTATTCTATAGAAAAGCATGGGCCTTTCTGACCGTTGGTCACCTTTTCCACTAATACTGTGATTTATGCTATAATAATCAGTTAGTGGTAAAAGTTATGGACCCTTGTCGGCCGAGTTGGCGGAGCTTTCTCCGAGGCCATTAAGAACGGGACTGGTTACGCCCTCGACAAACTCGAAGGTAGGTCTGATGGTCTTGATAACTGGCTTCGATAGCACTTTTGATTCCGATCTCGGCCGATCATATCGGATATCTGAACTTCGATATCGGGACCGGTTTTACTCGTGACTTCGATTTTTATTCAATCATCGTTCCAGAAGCTCGGTCAAGCCTCGAGCTCGGTCGACCATCGAGCTCGATTTTAAACTTTTAAAAGATGAAAAGAGACTACGAGGGATTTCACTTTCTTGTGATAAAGACAGTACATTGGATGATGAATATGAGAAAAAGTGGGTTACGTGGCAATTCGGGAACGGTTGTTCTAATAAATGTGTTACCAAAGAGCATATTCCATGGAAGATTTCTTCGATTAGTGGAATTAAATGAATATGTACTAAGAGATGCTTCGCCCTTTAAAGGGTGTGTCAATATAAGAACCTTAAAATTCACGGCGTGCATTGTTAGTGAAGAAACCCTAATTGACATACTTGGTAATTGCGAGTTCTTGAAGAATCTTGGCCTTCGTCGTTGTAACAAGTCGTTGAAGAATCTGAGCATTCAACATAAGAAACTTATGTTATTAAAGATTCATCATATGAGTGTAGGAAAATTTCACCTACTTTGTGAAAACCTAACTAAGATGGTGTTCAAAGACTTTTTGTATTCATCCAAAGATACTCATTGTCCAAAACTTCAAGTCTTAAAGACAAACAACCCCGAGTTGCTGGATCAGTGGTGCACTGCTAGTGCATTTAAGGGTAAGTTATTTTCTCTTTAACTTGTTATCTATTCATCATTTGATGAATTTTTCTAGTTGCAATTACTTGTTTGGTTTTTCTATAAAAATTCTTTTTCATAGAAATTCTTATAATAGTGGTGTCCGGGCTAACTTGAGTACACCTTCTACCAACAAAGCCAAAAGTAACTCTACAAACCAAGGCTTAGGCAGATAGTATTCATAAATGTTTCATGTTGAGTTTCGAATGCAATCTCTGTTCTGATAGATTGTGTATGTGAAGTTATTCAATACATTGCTAGACATTAAACTTGTCTTTCATTAGTTGTGTAAGAGTATTTAACAGGGGTTTATTATTTATATTGTCTTGGACCACTTCACTTATATTCTTTGTTCATTTTTCTGTCTCTTTGTTGATTTGTTACTTTTAATTTACTGAAGCTTTCTTTTATGGTAATTAACCCTCCCCGCAGGTACATCTCTGTTATTTAGCTGGTATTTGTACATTATGGAGTATGTCACACACTCTGTGCTCTCATATCGTGTAGTAGTTTGTTATATTTCAGACACGAGCATTTATCACGTACAAATATTTTTGCAAAGGTAAATGTTACATTTATCCCGTATAATGACGGTATAAACTTTATATCAAATCTTAATATTATCTATCCCATATATGATGTGAGATTAGAATCCCGTGATTATAAAATAGTGTAATTGATCTTTTGGCAAAGCATGGTCCGAAGATGCATAACAGTACTAGTATAGTGTTTGTGTCATAACCTGAAGTACTTACCGCTTATAAGTGATAACCTTTATGTAAAAGAGACGTATTCGCTTATTGATTTGGCGATATGCATCAGGTTCGGATAAGTATTTTCGTACAGATTATGTACAATTGATTTTGTCTTGCAAAATTATGTGGTTGTGTAGGACGGGAAAAAGAAAGGAATATTATGATGTCCTGCCTAAGTAACCTTTTGAGTCATATAGCAAAAGATAACTAAATTTTCTGATAACAAAAAAAAAAAAGAAGGGAAAATGTGACCTTGTTTACTTATTTCCTTAGTGACCATTTAAGCAATAAATTCGAGTTCCTGCTTTACATTAATTAGTTGTGTTATTTCTGCCAGCAGACCGGGGCTTGTTGCTTAATTCCTACTGTACGTTAATTAGTTGGCATGTTACTATCAATTGGCATGTCTTAATAAATACGCGAGGAAGAAAGTAAGATAAGCTACAATACAATTACATCATTGCAGACATCAGTAGAATGCAAGAACACGAACAATTACAATTTAAAATATAAACAAAAATTAAATAGGATACAAGAAAGTCAAACATCACATGGAAGACCAGGAAAAAAAGAAAGAAAATTGAAAGCAGAAGGTATAAATAAATTATTTTTTAAAAAATAAGATAACCTATTTCCTCCTTTATTTATATATATATATATATATATAGAGGTATTTATTATAGTGTTTGAAATTTTAGTCTTGATATATACTCTTACTCTTTCTATTCACAATCTCGCTCTACTTCCCATTTTAAATCTAACTCATACCTTGTTAAACTCAACATATTTTGACAAATAGTAGTGTTTACCCTAAAATTCGAATAACAATTAAACTTATTTAGTGGTTTTAATGATACGTGATTTAATCCAATACCAATTGATAAACAAAGAATTGAATAGATAATCTGAATAGTAAAATAAATCAAATCAGTGTTCTACCAGTGCATTCGACCTCAATTCGGGATGGTCTCAAGGTTGGGTAAGAAGAACAGTAAAGAACAGAAAATAAACAATGATGAACAGTAATAGATAGTAAGTGAAATAGAGAGCAGCATTTTTGTATATGTTTTTCATAGGAATCAATCCCCCGTACAAATGAATGTGGTCCCTCTTTATATAGTAGAGGAATCCTAAATAAGGTACAATTCTAATAACGGAAACAAATCCCATGATTGGCGTCAATAACCGCTTGATTCGATATGTTCCGGGATTTCCGCCGAGATCTTCGGTTGGTTGCTAATATTTCGTCATTCCGTTATTATGCCTTACTCGAAGTCGGTCATGCTCGGTCTCGATCTTCAGCGAGCACTTCGATCTTCGTGCTCCATACTCTGTCATTGAGCTCAACCTGGTCTATTACAAGCTTATTCTCGAGGCAGCTCCTCGTGCCTATGAAATCTGACATGCCCGATTTTGACCATATACATATAGTCCCCTCGTTTCTTGGAATAAAATAATAAGAAACGGTTTGAGCCTTGATTTTCCGAAACCTCAATCATGACGTCATCCTTATAACGTAAGTGACGGATGTAATCAAAACGTCCCGTCAGTTCAGTTTCCCAAATCATCAATGCCTATCAGTTAGCGGTCGGCAATAACGCCACCGAACCGTTGCCGTGAACCTATAAATACCCGCTCCTTTATTGAATCAAACTTTACTTATGCTCTAATCAAACCTCTAAGTAGTCTCACTATTTTCGTCTCCTCCCTTTCGCCGTCTGTAGAGCCACCTTCGTTATCACCGAAACCACCAGTTTTTCATCTTCCTTTGCTCTTCTTTACTTATACAAATGGTGAAAACCTCAAAGACCGTACCGCAGAAGGAGAAAGCTTCTTGCTCCTCTTCTCGGTCGTCCGGCGGCAAGGCGCCGGTGGAGCCGCTTTCCCACGAATATGTTCCCGACCCGTGTACTCTAAAATCCGACTTCAAGGTCGCAAATCCTTCATCGATCCCGAGCCGATGTGTGTGTCGATGTACATGTGCTCGATATCGAAGAGCCACCTCGAGGTCGTGAAGAGGGACTGCAACTGGGGTCCTGAGGTCGTGGTGCAAATTCCTGCTCCTGAAGAGAGCATCACCGCTTATGTGGAGAGGTTCCTAAGTGTTTACACTTACCCCTTCACATTGGGTCCCCTCGACCCAGTGATTATTGATCTTTGTAAAAGATATCAGGTCACCCTTGGCCAAATTCACCCCTCTCTATGGCGCATAGTAATCATGCTGCACTTCTTCTCTAGCAAGGCCGGGGGGCTAGAGTGTTCTCTAAATCACCTCATGCGGTTGTACCGGCCTCGAATCTACCGAGGACTAATCAGGCTCCAACGCCGGGCAACGAAAGCCTTGATCTCGAGAATCGACGAGGATAAGGATCGGGGTTGGATGATCCGTTTTATATGGGTGAGGACCTGCGACATTATCCCGGAAGAGAAGATGTCGTTCCCTGAGGAGTGGAACTTCGACCGTAAGTGATCTTTTAAACTTTGTTCTTCATACCTTCTTCGACTTCGTCTGATATCCCCTTTCGACATGCAGCTATTCCTTGGATGCCTCAAGTGGTACCTGACCTTGAAGATTGGGTTCGAAAGTTAGCCTCAACTTCCACTTATGCCGAACGCGCATGGCGTGATTTGGCAAAGGGTAGATGGGAGGCCAAGAACCACGGTAAGGATCACCTTTTTCATGTTCTGAAACACTTTTTATACTTCATTCGTCACTAATTTTCTTTCATGCAGGCTTGACCAAGGATGCCATTTGGAGGCCTTCAAGTGGCGAGGAAGAAACCAAGTTCCCAGTTCCGAAGCCGGGGGAAGACAAGAAGAGGAAAATTGCCTCGCAGTCCGAGGACCCCAAGCCCAAACCTTGAAGAGTGAGGAGGAAAGTAATCTCTCTCACAATGGACTTGGTTCAAAAACTGAGAGACGAAGAAGAGGAAGAAGAGGAAAATGCCTCGGCACTAACGGTCTAACCTAGGAAAGTCGTCGAGGCCAACAAACCTTCTGAGCTGACAGTGGCTGCTAAAATCAAACCTCGTGTCGAGGAGGCTTCCAAAAATAAATCGGGTGAGGATCCCGAATTACTAGAGGTAAAGATCGTTTCTCAGCCATCTACACGGACGGGGACGGTTCTGAGACCCCGAAGATCGATCAGAGCGACCCGAGCGACTTGCTCGGGACCATGACAGCAGGTCACTTGCCTTCTCTTCCGACATTTTCTAAGGAGGCACTAAGGGAAGCTCGATAGTTGAAGACCCCTGATGTAGGCGGAGGCTCTAGTGTAGGGGATCCCTTTCAGGATTGCTTTACTAGAGTTGATGATGCCTCTGAGATCAGTGACGCTTCTATTCTTTTAGAAGAGGTCCAACGTCTCTTATCTCGGGTAAGAATCAGTTTATTGCACTTCTTTTCTTTACTCTTGTTTTTCCTTTTCTCTAAATCTGACTTGTGTTTTACTTTTTTGTATAGGCCTTTGCCAAGTTTTGAGCTGAGCTCAGCCAGTGTGAAACCGAGCTCCAAAAGGTCTCGAAGGATAGGAACGCTCTGAAGCTTTTTTGCGGCCAAAAAGACGAAACTATAAAGGACCTTCAAGCGGATTTAGCCAAGGCTCGTGAGGAAGCGGCCGAGCTAGATAAGCAGGTGAGCATCATTTTGATAAAGTACGGACTCGATCTAACTGTGGAGGCTAATACTTCATTATCTTAGCTGCAGTAAAAGGTTGAAAGGATCGAGCTACTTCGGGGAGAAGTCGATCAGGTAAGGGCCGATTGTGATCGGTGGAAGGAGAATATGGACCGCCTGGCTACGAAAAAAGCAACTACCTTGGCCAAACTATCATCGGCCGAGGTTCAACTTTGGGGCGTCAAAGAGAAAGTTCGGCCCAAGCCAAGAGGATCTAGGAGCTTGAAACCGGGCTTGCTGAGGCCAAGGCGGAGATCGAGAAGACAAAGGTCATGGCGGACACGTCCATTACCATATACCGGGCCGATGCTGAGGCTGCTCAAATGCAGCTAAGGGAGGCTTTTGACCAAGAGAAATGGATCATTGACTCGGCAAAGTGTCAATCCCGGAGGGAAACCCTCGAGGAAATCCATACTCGAGGTTTTGACCTATCCGAGAAGATAGCCCGAGCCAAGGTGCTTGAAGCTGAAGCCAGGCAGCTTGCCTCCTTTGATGACGAAGACGATGATTAAGAAGGCAGTCGAGGCGGATCCGATGAGGGGGCTGAAGGGGAAGTTGCTCCCTGAGAAGAGGTCGAAACCGGCCTTAGTTATGGCATAATTTCTCTTTTTGTAAGACCTTGATCGGTCTTTTGTACATAACCTTTTTTACCAATATATAATATAAAAACTTCTTTTGAGTGTCTTCTCTGTTTTATGTTCAAATGTGTTTTGTGCTTTTGCCTTGTGAAAATTTTGTTGTTGCAGCCTCTGTAATCGATCGAACACTAATATGAACTTTAGAATAAACCCTTAGGTTTTTTAGACGCGTAAGGGCAAGTCTTCGAGCTCAATAATATGCTCGAGATTTTGGATGGCTTGATCGATGCCATGACTGCACTAGTTTTATAACTAAGTTCGAATATGTTTCGAACTTAGAATAGAGCAAACATTTAGGTTTTTTTATCAAATAATGGGTAATTTTCTAACTTATAGTAACATACCTCTTAAGGTTTTATGGCGAATCCTTGAGCTAAATTCAAGTCAACTTTATTTGAACTCGGAATAGTGGAACCCTTTGGTCCGAGTTGAGTGAGAACAAAGTCTCAAACTCTAAATGTATTGGCCCTAGTCCCTTTAAGGTTGGACCCATATGGCCTCTAAAAGACGGCTATTATTTCCCCCTTTCGACTTAAAAAGACTTAGTAAAACTTTCTTTATGCCTTAGCATGTATTTGTTTTTTACCCATTGGGTTTTTTGAGGGTCCGATGTCGGTTGAAATCTTTTTGCTTTTGTGCCTTAGCACGTTTGTGTTAAACATAATTTGATACCTCTTAAGGTTTTTTGAGGGCTGATTTTATCGAAGTCTTTTTGATTATTTGCCAAGGGTAGCCTTTTTTAATGGGTTTTTCAGAAAATTTGAAGGCCTATCATTATTGCGGAATTCGGACGTCTTCGAGCCGCGTTATTTAGGCCGTAGCCTTTAGTTTGGCCGTAGCCTTCGGGTATGCCTCTTAGGCTTATTTTCCAATAACATTTCGAACTAGTTTGAAATGTCAGTCCCCAAGAATGGTGGCCGTGGCCTATAGATCGAGGGGTGCCTCTTTGAGGTCTTATGAATTTGAGTTTAGATAACTCGAATATGCCTATCATCGATGGTAATCCCCGAGTGTATATTTGCACTTTGGCTCTTGAGCCGATTCTCACAATATCATAAGCATGAGGTTTGTATAGTAGAGGATTTTCTTCGAGAGACAAAATGTTTAAATAAAGAGAGAATGCTTCTTTGAATAGTTTATACATGCACACATGTTTTGCCATCGGGACTCGACTAATTTATATGGACACGTTTCACTTGATCATTTGTCCCATTACAAAGCTTCCCTATCGAGGCGCTTTGACATGAAGTATTATTCTCGAGAATACAACATCCAAGGGTAATGCACTCCAGTATTCGAGGTTGATTGTAAAGAAGCCTTGGATACTGTTGAATTGTCTTTAGGTAGCACATAATTGTTGCCTCGTTAAAAACCTCGCCGAAAAAACCCATTTGGGATAAAAACCGTTCTAAGGGGAAAAGAGTGCAATGCGTACTTTAAAACCCGAGGTCTTGATGTCTTTGGTCGAACTCCTGCAATGAGCTAGCGTCGAATATATATAAACGAAAGAAGGGAGAAAGTCATACCTTAACAATAATATCGTTTGAGAAGTGATATGTTCCAGTTGCTTGACAGTGGTTCACCGTCTATCATTCTGAGTTTATTTCTGACTATATCGAGGACTTGATAGGGTCCTTCCCAATTCAGGCCAAGCTTCCCTTCATTAAGATCTCGAGTGTTGATGGTGACCTTCCTTAGGACTAAGTCCCCAACCCTGAAGTGGTAAAGGTTGGTTCTTCTATTGTAGTACCTTTCGATTCGTTGCTTTTGTGCAGCCATTCGAACGAGTGCCGCTTCTCATTTTTCATCTAATAATTCGAGGCTAGTATTCATAGCCTCATGGTTTGATTCCTCCGTTACATGTCAAAACCTGGCGCTAGGTTCTCCGACTTCGACTAGAATCAAAGCTTAGGAGCCATATACTAAGGAAAATGGAGTTGCCCCTGTAGTGGACTTCGATGTTGTTCGATATGCCCAAAGAACTTAGGGTAGAATTTCTCTCCACTTTTCTTTAGCTTCGTTTAACCTTTTCTTCAGGTTTTGGATGATAGTCTTGTTCGTCGATTCGGCCTGTCCGTTCCCACTAGGGTGATACAGTATTAACAATATCCTTTTTTATTTTATGGCCTTCGAGAAACTTCGTCACTTTACTACCGACAAATTGTTTACCATTGTCGCATACTATTTATGCGGGTATCCCAAATCACACACGATGTGATCCCAGATGAAGTCTATAACCTCTTTTTCTCTCACTTTCTCGAACGCCTGTGCTTTAACCATTTGGAGAAATAGTCAATCATAAATAAAATGAACTTAGCTTTATCTGGGGCCGATGGAATAGAGTTGATGATATCCATCCCCCATTTCATGAATGGCCATGAGGATAGGACTGATAAAGTTGTTCTCTGGGCTGATGGATCATCGATGCAAACCTTTGACATTTATCATATTTTCAAACAAACTCCTTAGTATATTTTTCCATGCTATCCCAGTAGTATCCTGCTCTAACGATTTTGTGAATCAGTGATTCGGCGCCGGAGTGGTTCCCACAAGTGCCTTCATAGACCTCTCGTAAAACATAATCGGTGCCTCCTGGTCCAAAGCACACTGCCAATGGTCTATCGAATGTTCTTCTGTATAATGTTTCATCTTCAGCCAATGTGAATCAAGCAGCTTTGGTTCGTAGGGTTCTCGACTCTTTAGGGTCCGATGGGAGCTTTCCATTCTTCAAGTATTAATATATTTATTCCTCCAATCCCAGGTTAAGCTTGTAGAGTTTATCTCGGCATGACCTTCCTCTATCACAGATCTCGAGAGTTGAACGACAGTCCCCGAGCTGATCTGATCTTCCTCGACCGATGACCCCAAGTTTGCAAGTGCATCGGCCTCACTGTTTTGTTCTCGAGGTACATGCTGTAAAGTCCATTCCTTGAAACTGTGTAAAGTTACCTTGCAGCTTGTCCAAATACCTTTGCATTCTATCCTCTCGAACTTCGAAGGTTTTGTTTACTTGGTTCACTACCAGTAAAGAGTCACACTTGGCTTCAATGACTTCTGCCACCAAGCTTTTAGGTAGCTCGAGACCTGCAATCATGGCCTCGTACTCGGCCTCATTGTTAGTCAAACTAGAAGTTTTGATAGATTGCCTAATAGTGCTACCCGTGGGCGACTTCAAAACGATGCCTAGCCCGGACCCCTTCACATTTGAAGCACCGTCTATGAAAAGGGTCCATACCCCCGATGATGTACCCGATTTTAACAAGAGTTCCTTCTTAACTTCGGGTATGAGGGTTGGCATGAAATCGGCCATGAAGTCCGCTAAAATTTGAGCCTTGATGGCCGTCTGGGGTTCATATCCGATGTTATACACACTGAGTTCGACGGCCTATTTGTCCAATTGGCTCGACAGTTCGGGCTTGTGCAAAATATTACGAAGTGGGTAAGTGGTTATTACGCATACTGGGTGACATTAAAAGTATGGTCTTAACTTTCTAGAGGCGCTTATCAGTGCAAGTGCCAATTTTTCTAAGTGTGGATATCTAGTTTCTGCTTCTCCTAAGGTTTGA
>AWOL01S0033303.1:25625-46548 GCA_000715115.1 Nicotiana otophora
TAGCGGGGCTGATAAGAAGCACCTAGATCTGCACACAAAATATATACAGAAGAGTAGCATGAGTACACCACAACCGTACCCAGTAAGTGTTAAGCCTAACCTCGGTAGAGTAGTGACGAGGTCAGGTCCGGGCCCTACTGGGATATAATAATAAGACAGATGATATAATAAAATGAAATAAAACGGGAAAATTTAACAGAAAGAATTCACAGAGAAATAACAATACAACACAATGTGATAATAACAGGGGCACTCCCGAGATACCGTCTCGTAGTCCCAAAAATAAATACTCAATAGGGAATCTCCCGAGATACCGTCTCGTAGTCCCAAAAGTAAATATGCGAGGAGATCTCCTGAAGTACCGCCTCGTAGTCTCAAAAGTAAATGTGTAGGGGGATCTCTCGAGGTTCTGCCTCGTAGTCCCAAAAGTAAATATGCAGGGAGAACTCCCGAGGTACCGCTTCATAGTCTTAAAAGTAAATATGCAGGGAGAACTCCCGAGGAAACCGCCTCGTAGTCTCAAAAGTAAAGACACAACTCAAACCGATAAATACAACAATTAACAGCAAGATTTCTACAGTTAGTACTGATAAAGAACAAGGAAAAGCAGGAAATTAACTAGGCATGCTTCACAGAGTTCAAATAAGCAGTTAAAGCACGTAGACATGCGCTATTAGACTAAACAGGATAACTACACATATTGGAATAGCTCAATTAAGAATGAAAACTGACTAATACTCATTTAAACGGTATAACTCAAATTAAAGGAAAAACAGGTTGCTACTCAGTAAAAGTATCGGGTTTTACAACAAATAGCTAGTGTACGTGCTCGTCACCTCATGTACACGACGCTCACATATCACAACAGTACCAAATCCTAAGAGGATTTCCCCCACACAAGGTTAGGCAAGACACTTACCTCGAACCAAGCTCAATCAATCGATAACAATGCCTTTTTCATGAATATACGACGCCGAATGGATCAAATCTAGCCAAAATCAATTACATACCATAAATACAACTATAAAAAACTAATCTAATTAATGAAATCAAAGCTAAAGCAAGAATTAGAAAATCGCCCCAAAAAGCCTCCCCGGGCCCACGTCTCGAAATCGGGTAAAACTCATAAAATATGAACACACATTCACTTACGAGTTGATTCATACAAAATTATCCAAATCCGATATCAAAATCCTAATCAAAACGCAAAAACTTAGTTGAAGAACTTCTCCCATTTTTCCCAAAACCCTAATTTATTTTTTCATCTAAACCCTTGATTTCACTAATTTTTACATGTTAATCTACCCCTAATCTATGTATTTAAGTCATGTTGTATAGAAATTACTTACTTCAAAGTGCTAGGTGAAAACCCTTTTCTAAGAGCTCCAAAAATCGCCCAAGAGATGAAAGAAATGAGCTAATTGGCCTAAGTCTCGCATTTAATAAAGCTGTGCACAGGTCTCAGATGTCGCATTTGCGACATCTGGTTTGCAAATGCGAAGGTCGCAAATGTGACAAAAGCATTGCAAATGCGAACTGGGCTCCCACTGTCAAGGTTGCAAATGCGACCAAGGATTTGCAATTGCGAACCCTGTCAAGGTCGCAAATGCGAGCTATGCTCAGATCAGGCTTCTTCGCAATTGCGAAGCCTTTCTTGCAAATGCCAGGTTCGCAAATGCAAATAAATTCTCGTATTTGCGAGACCTGCAACAGCTGCCAAGAAACAAAAAACAGAAAACTTCAACAATTTTCATAAGTCCAAATTCAATCTGTAAAGCATCCGAAACACACCAGAGGCTCCCGGGACCTCAACCAAATATACCAACAAGTCCTAAAACACCATACGAACTTAGTCCAGCCCTCAAATCATATCAAACAATGCTAAAAACATGAATAACCCTCCAATTCAAACTTAATGAACTTTGAAACTTCAAACTTCTACAACTGATGCCGAAACCTATCAAATTACGTCCAATTGACCTCAAATTTTGCACAGTAGTCGTAATTAACATTACGGACCTACTCCAACTTTTGGAATTGGAATCCGACCCCGATATCAAAAAGTCCACTACCGATCAAAATCTCCAAAAATTCGACTTTTGCCAATTCAAGCCAAAATCAGCTACAGCCTTCAAAATACAATCTGGATATGCTCCTAAGTCCAAAATCACCCAACAGAGATAATGGAACCGACGAAACTCCATTCCGGAGTCGTCTTCACACAGTCCCGACTATGGTCAAAATCCTAAGACTTAAGCTTCTGTTTAGAGACTAAGTGTCCCCATTCACTCTGAAACCATAATAACAACCTCCCGGCAAGTCACATAAGCAGAAAAAGATACGGGAAAAGCAGTAAATTGGGGATCGGTGCTATAACTCTCAAAACGACTGGCCGGGTCGTTGCATCTTCCCCCTCTTAAAACAATCATTCGTCCTCAAACGAGTATACAGACATACCTGAAGTGGTGAAAAGATGAGGATAACGGTTGCGCATATCATGCTCGGTCTCCCAAGTCGCCTCCTCGGCCAGCTGACCCCTCCACTGACCTTCATGGAAGCAATGTTCTTTGACCTCAACTTTCGAACCTGCCTATCCAAAATAGCCACCGGCTCCTCAACATAAGATAAATCCTTGTCCAACTGGACTAAACTTAAATCCAACACATGAGACGGATCGCCATGATACTTTTGGAGCATCGAAACACGGAATATTGTATAAACTCCTGCTGGGCTGGGAGGCAAGCCAAGCTCATAAGCAACCTCCCCAACACGTCGCAACACCTCAAATGGGCCTATAAACCTTGGGCTCAGCTTGTCCTTTTTTTCGAACCTCATAACACCCTTCATGGGTGACACCCGGAGCAGGACCCGCTCTCCAATCATGAATGCCACATCGTGAACCTTCTGATCCGCATAACTCTTCTGTCTGGACTGGGTTGAGCGAAGTCAATCCTGAATCACCTTAACCTTCTCTAGGGCATCCTGAACCAAGTCTGTACCCAATAATCTAGACTCGTCTGGCTCGAACCAACCCACTGGAGACCGACACTGCCTCCCATATAAGGCCTCATACGGTGCAATCTGAATGCTCGACTGATAACTGTTATTGTAAGCAAACTCCACAAGTGGTAAGAACTGGTCCCAAGCACCCCCAAAATCTATCACACATGCACGGAGCATATCCTCCAGTATCTTAATAGTGTGCTCGGACTGTCCGTCCGTCTGAGGGTGAAATGTTATTCTCAACTCAACCCGAGTACCCAACTCCTGTTGTACAGACCTCCGGAACCGTGATATAAATTGCGTACCCCGGTCAGAGATGATATATACTAGTACGCCATGAAGCCTGACAATCTCGCGGATATAAATTTGAGCCAATTGCTCGGAATAATAGGTAGTCATCACAGGAATGAAATGAGCTGACTTGGTCAGCCTAGCCACAATCACCCAAACTGCATCAAACTTCCGCTGAGTCCGTGGAAGCCCAACAACAAAATCCATAGTGATCCGCTCCCACTTTCACTCCGGGATCTCTAACTTCTGAAGCAATTCGCCTGGCTGCTGATACTCATACTTTACCTACTGGCAATTCAGACACCAAGCTACATATTCCACTATGTTCTTCTTCATTCTCCTCCACCAATAATGTTGCCTCAAGTCCTGATACATATTTGCGGCACCCGGATGAATGGAGTACCGCGAACTTTGAGCCTCCTGGAGAATCAACTCACGCAACCCATCTACATTGGGCACACATAGCCTACCCTGCATCCTCAATGCACCATCATCTCCAATAGTGACCTCCTTAGCATCACCGTGTTGAACCGTGTCCTTAAGGACAAGCAGATGGGGGCCATCATACTGACGCTCCCTGATACAGTCATAAAAAGAATACCGAGAGACCACACAAGCCAATACTCAACCCGGCTCAGAAATATCCAATCTCATAAACCGGCTGGCTAAGGCCTGAACATCCAATGCCAATGGCCTCTCTGCTGCTGGTAGATATGCTAAACTCTCCAAACTCTCTGCCCGGTGACTCAAAGCATTAGACATCACATTGGCCTTCCTCGGATGGTACAAAATGGTAATATTATAGTCCTTAAGAAGCTCCAACAATCTCCGCTGACGCAAGTTAAGATCCTTTTGCTTGAACAGATACTGTGAACTCCGATGATCGGTGTAAATCTCACAAGGGACACTGTACAAATATTGCCGCAAAATCTTCAAGGCATGAACAATAGCTGCTAACTCAAGGTCGTGGATAGGATAGTTCTTTTCATGCACCTTCATCTGTCTGGATGCGTAGGCAATCACCCTACCGTCCTGCATCAACACTGCGCCAAGACCAATCTGTGATGAATCACAATATACAACATAAAGCCCTGAACCTGTAGGCAATACCAATACTGGGGATGTAGTCAAAGTCGTCTTGAGCTTCTGAAAGCTCTCCTTACACTCCTCTGTCCACCTGAATGGAGCACCCTTTTGGGTCAGCCTGGTCATAGGTGCTGCAATAGATGAGAAACCCTCTATAAATCGACAGTAATTCCCCGCCAAACCAAGAAAACTCCTGATCTCCGTAGTTGAGGACGATCTAGGCCAACTCTGCACTGCTTCTACCTTCTTCGGATCCACCTTGATCCCATCACTCGATACTACATGACCCAAGAATGCCACTGAGTCTAGCCAAAACTCACACTTTGAAAATTTTGCATATAACCTCTTTTCTCTCAAGGTCTGAAGCACAGTCCTCAGGTGTTGCTCATGATCCTCCCGAGTCCGGGAGTACACCAGAATGTCGTCAATAAACACAATGATGAATGAATCAATATAGGGTCGGAACACACTGTGCATCAAGTGCATAAATGTTGTTCGGGCATTGGTCAACCCAAATGACATCACAAGAAACTCGTAATAACCATACCGAGTCCTGAAAGCATATCTGGCTCCCAAATCTTCAACTGATGATAGCCTGAACATAAATCAATCTTGGAAAACACTTTGGTGCCCTGTAACTGATCAAATAGGTCATCAATGCGTGGCAATGGATACATGTTCTTCACGGTGACTTTGTTCAATTGGCGGTAATCGATACACATCTGCATAGAACCATCCTTCTTCTTCACAAATAAGACAAGAGCACCCCAAGGTAACACACTGGGCCGAATAAAGCCCTTATCAAGCAACTCCTGTAACTGCTCCTTCAACTACTTCAACTCAGGAAGAGCCATACGATATAGAGGAATAGATATGGGCTGAGTACTCGGCAACAAATCAATGCCAAAATCAATATCTCTGTCGGGCGGCTTGCCCGGAAGATCAGCTGGAAAAACATCCGGAAAGTCCCTCACTACTGGAACTGACTCAACTGTAGGGGTATCAATACTGACATCTCTCACATAAGCTAGATACGCATCACACCCTTTCTCAACCATTCATTGATCTTTAAGAAATGAAATAACTCTGCTGGGAGTATACTTTAAGGTACCTCTCCACTCTAATTGCGGTAATCCCGGCATAGCCAGCGTCACGGTTTTGGTGTGACAATCAAGAATAGCATAATGGGGCGACAACCAGTCCATGCCCAAAATAACATCAAAGTTTACCATACTGAGCAATAATAAATCAGCTCTGGTCTCAAAACCACTAAGAGCAATCAAACACGCCTGATGCACGTGGTCCATAACAAATGAATCTCCCACAGAAGTAGATACATAAACAGGAGAACTCAAGGAATCTCGAGATATGCCCATGTACGGGGCAAAATAAGAGGACACATAGGAATAGGTAGAGACTGTATCAAATAAAACTGATGCATCTCTATGACAGACCGGAACAATACCTGTAAAGACAGAGTCGGAAGCAACTGCCTCTGTACGAGTGGGAAGAGCATAATATCTAGCCTGGCCTCCCCCTCTAGGGCGACCTCGACCTCCCCAACCTCCACCTCGAGCCGGCTGAGCAGGTGGAGTAGTAGTTGGTGCTGTAATCATAGCCTGAGGACCTAGTGGGACACGTTGTGCCTGAGAAGTCTGTGGAGGTGTACACCTCCTAAGTCTGGGGGTAGTCCCTCACCATATGGCAAGTGTCGCCATACTCAAAACAAGCTCTCGGAGGGCGTGACTGTTGCGATTGGCTTGAGATAGGTCCGCTGAACTGACCGCTAAAAGTACCATGTGCAGGAGGCATACTAGATACTGGCAGTGCATAATAAGGCTTATGGGGCCTAGAAGGGGCAGGAATACCACTGGCAGCTAGAAGCGCTGAATGAACAGGGCGACTCCCATAACCCCTACCATGGCGAACTGCAGCTGGGGCACGAGTATCACTATAAGTGCCATACTCTCGAGACTTCTTGGCCTCCCTCTCCTCTTTATCCTGAGCGAGCATGCCCTCCAATCTCCTAGAAATACTCATAACCTGCTGGTAAGAAATATCCATCTCTAACTCCCGGGCCATGCCAATCCTGATACTGGGGTAGAGTCCCTCAATAAACCGACAAACCCTCTCTCAAACTATGGCAACCAATGCTGGTGCATGTCAGGACAAATTACTTAAGAGAACTGCATACTCTGACACAGTCATAAAATCCTGGCGCAACTGCTCAAACTCCGCACGCCATGCGTCCTTGAGACTCTGGGAAACATACTCACTCAAGAACATATCCGAGAACTGGGTCCATGTAAGTGAAGCTGCCTCAACCGGACTACTCAACTCATAAGCACACCACTACTGATAGGCTGCTTCTCTAAGCTGGAATGTAGTAAAAGAAACCCCACTCGACTCCGCTACACCCATAGTACGGAGAATACAATGATACTCCTCCAGAAAACCCTGGGCATCCTCTAACATTAATCTACTGAAGGTAGGAGGGTGGTACTTCTTGTACCTTTCAAGTCTGAGCTGCTCTACCTCATAAACTGCTGCCATATCCTCGGGCTGAGCTGGAGCTACCGGTTGCATCGGTATAATCTCTGGAACCTGATCGACCTAAACCCGCTGCTCTGGAGTACCGGTGACGGGAGTCTGTGCTCCTCCCCCAGCTTAAGATATGGCAGGAGCACGTGGAATCAATCCAGCCTGATCTAAGGTGTTGAACATGCTCAAAAACTGGGCTAGAGTCTCTTGGAGGGCTGGTGCAGCAATAGGTATCTCAGGTGTCTTCCCTCCAGCTGGATCTACTGGGGGCTCCTCTATAGCAGCTCGCACGGGTGCTCTGGCTGCACCATGTGGACGTCCTCGGCCTCTACCCCAGCCCCGGCCTCTCGCAGCTCTAGCAGGGGGCGCGGGTGCCTGGTCATTAGATCCACCTATATGTATCCTCACCATCTGTGAGAGAATAGAATACAAAAGTTTAGAATTTCCAAGTCAACAATTTCGCACGACAAGGAATCAAAGAAGTGTAATTTTTCCTAACAGTTCCATAGCCTCCCGAAGATAAAGACAAAAGCATGTGTACCGATCCGCGAGACTCTATTAAACTTGCTTGTGACTCACGACACCTATGAACCTAGAGCTCTGATACCAACTTGTCAAGACCCAATTCTTCCTCCGTAAGAGGTCGTGATGGCACCTAGTCTCTACGACTAGGTAAGCCTAATACTTGCGGAATAAAGAAAGTGAGAGCAAAACTTTAACAACTAACTGCAGTAGATAATTAAACAACTGATAAAAATGTCGTCCGGCATGTTCAATAACCGACACTAGAGTATACACTGTATTCCCAAGACCCGGAACATCGTAAGTTATAATCTACAGAAGGAAACTAGTATCTATATATACCATAGTCTAATAAAAGACGTATGGATGGTAAATGACATAGGAAGAATACAGGGGGGACTCCAAGGTCTGCGGATGCGGCAGATGTACCTTGAAGTCTCCGTACAGCAGCAAGCACTCTCAGCTAATAGCGGGGCTAATAAGAAGCACCTGGATCTGCACACAAAACATATGCAGAAGAGTAGCATGAGTACACCACAATGGTACCCAGTAAGTGCCAAGACTAACCTCAGTAGAGTAGTGACGAGGTCAGGTCCGGGCCCTACTGGGATATAATAATAAGACATATGATATAATAAAATGAAGTAATAATGGGAAAATTTAATAGAAAGAATTCACATAGAAATAACAAAACGGCACAATGTGATAACAACAGGGGCGCTCCCGAGATACCGTCTCGTAGTCCCAAAAATAAATACTCAACAGGGGATCTCCTGAAATACTGTCTCGTAGTCCCAAAAGTAAATATGCGAGGAGCTCTACTGAGGTACTGCCTCGTAGTCTCAAAAGTAAATGTGCAGGGGAATCTCCCGAGGTACCGCCTCGTAGTCCCAAAAGTAAATATGCAGGGAGAACTCACGAAGTACCGCATGGTAGTCTCAAAAGTAAATATGCAGGGAGAACTCCCGAGGAACCGCCTCGTAGTATCAAAAGTAAACACACAACTCAAACCGATAAATACAACAGCTAATAGCAAGATTTCTACAGTTATACTGATAAAGAACGAAGAAAAACAGGAAATCAACGAGGCATGCATCACAAAGTTCAAATAAGCAGTTAAAGCACGTAGACATGTGATATTATACTAAACAGGATAACTACACATATTACAATAGCTCAATTAAGAATGAAAACAGACTAATGCTTATTTAAACGGTATAACTCAAATTAAAGGAAAAACAGGTTGCTACTCGGTAAAAAATAAATCGGGTTTTACAACAAATAGCCCGTGTACGTACTCGTCACCTCACGTACACGGTGCTCACATATCACAACAGTACCAAATCCTAAGGGGATTTCCCCCACACAAGGTTAGGCAAGCCACTTACCTCGAATCAAGCTCAATCAATAGATAACAATGCCTTTTCCATGAATATCCTACTTCGAATGGACCAAATCTAGCCAAAATAAATTACATACCATAAATACAACTATAAGAAACTAATCTAATTAATGAAATCAAAGCTAAATCAAGAATTAGAAAATCGCCCCAAAAAGCCTCCCCGGGCCCACGTCTCGAAATCGGGTAAAAGTCACAAAATATGAACACCCATTCACTCACGAGTTCATTTGTACCAAAATTATCCAATTCGATATCAAAATCCCAATCAAAACTCAAAAACTTACTTGAAAAACTTCTCCCATTTTTCCCAAAACCCTAGTTATTGTTTTCATCTAAACCCTTCATTTCGCCAATTTTTACATGTTAATCTACCCCTAATCTATGTATTTAAGTTATGTTGTGTAGAAATTACTTACCTCAAAGTGCTAGGTAAAAACCCTCTTCCAAGAGTTCCAAATATTGCCCAAGAGATGAAAGGAATGAGCTAATTGGCCTAAGTCCCACATTTAATAAAGTTGTGCACAGGTCTCACATGTCGCATTTGCGACATCTGGTTCACAAATGGGAAGGTCGCAAATGTGACAAAAGCATCGCAAATGCGAACTGGGCTCCCACTGCCAAGGTCGAAAATGCGACCAAGGACTCGCAAATGCGAACCCTGTCAAGGTCGCAAATGCGACTGATTTCTCGCAAATGCGAGCTATGCCCATATCAGACTTCTTCGCAATTGCGAAGCCTTTCTTGCAAATGCGAGGTTCGCAAATGCGAACAAATTCTCGCATTTGTGAGACCTAAAACAGCTGCCAAGAAAAAAAATAAAAAACTTCACCAATTTACATAAGTCCAAATTCAATCCGTTAAGCATATCTGAAATACACCTGAGGCCCCCGGGACCTCAACCAAACATACCAGTCCTAAAACACCATACGAACTTATTGAGCCATCAAATCATATCAAACAAATCTAAAAACACAAATCACACTCCAATTCAAACTTAATGAACTTTGAAACTTCAAACTTCTTCAACGATGCTGAAACCTATCAAACCATGTCCGATTGACCTCACATTTTGCACACAAGTCGTAATTGGCATTACGGACCTACTCCAACTTTCGGAATCGGAATCCGACCCCAATAGCAAAAAGTCCACTATAGGTCAAAATCTCCAGAAATTCTACTTTTGCTAATTCAAGCCAAAATCACCTATAGGCCTCCAAAACACAACCCGGACACGACCCTAAGTCCAAAATCACACAACGGAGCTAACGGAACCAAAGAAACTCCATTCTGGAGTCGTCTTCACACAGTCTTGACTACGGTCAAAATCCTAAGACGTAAACTTCCGTTTAGGGACTAAGTGTCCCAATTCACTCTGAAATCCCAAATGATACGGGAAAAGCAGTAAATTGGGGATCGGGGCTATAACTCTCAAAATGACCGATCGGGTCATTACATTTGGTTTGGATCCCGAGGGGCTCGGGTAAGTTTCGATAGACTACAGATGTTTTTGAACTTAAGAAAATTTCTAGTTTTGGCTTCTGCTGTCATCTCGTGTTTTCTTCTTCGCGATCGCGAAGATATTCCCCCGATCACGAAGAGTAATCTGGGAGGTTGCCCTTCGCAAACACGGGCAGACTTTTGCAAACGCATAAGGTTGAGGGACCTGGGGACGTGAACGCGAACGTGAAGGCCTGGGGAGAGCAGTCTTCGCGAACCCGTAAGTAAACTGGCGAACGCATAGGCCATTTGGGTCGCTGTGTATCGCGAACGCGGCAGGCCCTTCGCGAACGCGAAGAAGGCCTGACGTCCATTCCTTAAAACATTTCAAAGTCGGGATTTCACCCATTTTCACCATCTTTGTATTAGAGCTAAATCTAGAGGCGATTTAGAGGAGAAATGTTATCAACCTTTCATATATTAGTATACTTTAAATTATTTTCTTCCATTTTCATCATCACCCATTAATTTCTAGATTTTATCTTTGTTCTTTCATGGTAGAAAATTAAGGATTTCGGAAAAATTGGGGGTTTTGCAAATTTCAGATTTAGACCTCAAATTGGGGTAGGATTTCGAAACTAATTACATAATCGGGCTCGGAGGTGAATGGATAAATGGGTTTTGGTCCGAATCTTGGGTTTTGACCAAGAGGGCCTGGAGTTAACTTTTGTTGACTTTTTGAAAAAAATATAAAGATCTTAACTTTATGTATTGTAATTTAATTCCCTAGCATTATTTGATGTTATTGAATCGATTTTGGTTAGATTCGATTGGTTTGGAGGTAGATTTTAGAGGAAAGGCTCCAGTAGAGCTTTGATTTGCTTGCGAAGTGAGGTAAGTATTGGGTTTAACCTTGATTTGAGGGAACTAGGAACCCTTGAGCTATGTGATATGTGAAATTCATGTGTAGCGGCATATATGCGAGGTGACGAGTGCATGTACGCAGTCATAACACTTGTTTCCCTGTTTTTTCGTATTTCATTAGTTATTGTATCCCATGGCTTATCTGTTACTTGCTTTAAATGTTTCCCATGCCTTTATTTACTACTTGTCATTTATTATTCTCGTGTTAAAAATATTAGATTCTCCCATGCGTCCATGATTAAATGCTACTTACCTTAATTGACTTACGTGTACCCTTTAGTTGTCATTTATTTGACTTGTCTTACTAATTAGTATTAATTATAGTGAATTCTAAATTTGTGACGAGATTTCCTTTCTAATTCTGCTTCATATTCGTTAATCGTAGAGATTCTTGTGATTCGAGTTGTTTAATTGATTGCACTTATTGATTTATTTATATTGTACGGTGGGATCGAGTTACACCCGCAACAGGTAAAATAAGGGTTGATTGATATGGTGAAATAAGGGAGGATTTATATTTATAGGGTGGGATCGGGTTGCGCGCTGCAACGGGTGAAATAAGAGTGGATTGATATGGTGAAATAAGGGAGGATTATGATATTGAATCCGATTATATGATGGGATCGGGTTGCGCGCCGCAACATATATTTTCTTATTATTATTGATATTTACATGGTGGAATAAGGGAAGATAGTGTTGTACGGTGAGATCGGGTTGCGCGTCGCAACAGTTTATGTGTTTTCTGTTCCTTATTGTGTTGTGTTGGCTTCGGTACTTTCGTACGACACTCTAAGGATTGATATTTTTAGTATTTACTGGTTTTCTTTGAGGATTGAGTTATTTTCAAGAGTTAACTGCCTTATCTCTTTTCTGTATTTGTCACGACCCAAAAATCTCACCACAGGCGTCGTGATGGCACCCAGTCTCTAAGACTAGGTAAGCCGTTTTTAATTGCATTTTGAAGCCATTTTTTTAAACTAAGTAATAAAAACTAACAGCGGAATAAATATGAATATACAACCTCCCAAGACTAGTAGTACTGAGTCACGAACTCTAACTGAATACATGGAATGATCACGAGGACCGAATATACAATACTGTTTGATTAAGAATTAATAGTACAATGAAACGAAAAGACTCCAAGGGACTGCGACGACCAAGCAGCTCTACCTTGAATCCTTACGATCCCTCTTTAACTCTGCTCAAGTCCGATATCTCCAATACCTGGCTCTGCACAAAAATGTGCAGAAGTGTAGTATGAGTACACCACGGTCAGTACCCAATAAGTATCAAGACTAACCTCAGTGGAGTAGAGACGAGATACAGTCAAAACACCCACTAGTCTAATAACATGTGCAATATAAATTATACAAAATAATAGGAAACAAATAACAATAAGGGCAGGATAAAACAACCAGTAATATGCACAGCAGACAACAAGAGTACCATTAATATCACTCAATAATTAATAAACACAACTACACCCAATTAAATCAAGTCCTTCAAATAACTGTCTTTCACATATAATTTTTTCTGATAACTCTCTTTCAAATATAATTTTTCTAAAATAATTATTTTTCAAATATAATTATTTCAATAAATCTTTTCAAATATAATTTTCTCAAATAAATATCTTTCAAATACAATTCTTTCATATAATTCTTTTTGAATAAAAATCCTTCCAAATAAATATTTTGAATATAATTCTTTCAACTAAAAACTCACCATGTGACACCTCATTTCATAATCATAAAAATACGGGTCTCAGCCCATTTTTATATTTTTCTTAAACACGGGTCTCAGCCCATTTTCATATTTCCACGGCACCTCGTGCCAATAATTAAATCATATCACAACTGCACGGANTATATTTTTACGGAACCTCGTGCCCATAATTAAATCATACCATAACTGTATGGACAATTCACGTGCCATTTATCATCATCATTTCATCACAGTACCTCGTACCCCCATTTCATATCACAACTGCACGGACAATTCACGTGCCAAATATCCTCATTATTTACTCACGGCACCTCGTGCCCATATTTCAATTTATAATCTACCTGGCAATAACCACATGCTCTCAATTTCAACATAAATCAGATTGTTAACACTTTACCAACAACAAGACAAATTGCACAAGGTATAAAAGTAAAGACAAGAAAATCACAACATCACATGAAATTATCAATACCACAACCCCACATCATCACATATCGTCCCTGACAATAGCCACCCTTATCGCTCCTATTGCCATCCTTATTACTCCTATAGCCACCCTTATCGCTCTGCCTAGACAATATCAATAGCCACACTTATCGCTCCTATTGCCACCCTTATCGCTCCGCCCAGACAATATTCCAACAAACACATCAGTGAAATGCCACCCTTATACCCACATAATATCAACGGTAAAATGTCACCCTTATCTCCCAAAAATAATAACTCACACAACATAACAATTTACACGGAAAATTAACACGGTAACATAATAAAATCAATTCCTATCACAATTTGCCCAATGGCCATAACCAAATTCCAAGGATATAACAAAATCAATTAATTTCACAACAAATAGACCAAGGCTCCACACAATATATATAACACCCAAAAGTAATCAATATAGATAGAAATTACTCAGCGTAAAGCAAAGCCTTCATTAATGCAAATTTAGATAATTATATTGACACTTATTCTTAAGCTCTCTTAAATTAATTATTTGCATAAGAAAATTCATATTGGAATTAATTTCCAAGAAATATTAAACCAACAAAACTCACAAAATTTCATAAATATTTCAAGTAACAATCACATCAAATTATCATATAAAAATAAATTCAACAATAAGGATTTAGGCATGGAAAACAGATGATTAAATATATACCAACAATTATTCAATTTACCACACAATATGCTCAGGACTTTAACTCAATAAAATTTACACATATAAGCCGAGTACGTACTCGTCACCTCGTGTACACGGCTTTTGACATTTCACAGATGGTACATAAGACTCGATGCCTAAGGGGTAATTCCCCCACTCGAGGTTAAGCAAGACACTTACCTTTTGGAAGTTAGGCCAATATTCCAAAATAGCCTTCTTGCTTGAATTGACCTCCGGACAGCTCAAATCTATCTAAATTAATTGTATAACTTCATTAAAACTCATCAAAAATAGTTCCGGATAATAATACGTCGACTTAAAAATTTATTTCAAAAAGTCAACCAAACTCAACGCGAGGCTCGCCCCTCGGAACATGACATAATTTTCATGAAATTCGAACACCCATTCCGATACGAGTTTAACCATACCAATTTTATCGAATTCCAATAACAACTCGACTTTCAAATCTTAAATTTTCGTTTTTGGAAGATTTTACAAAAATCTTGATTTTTTCTCCATTAAATCCGAATTAAATGATGGATTCAAAGACATAGTCATGGAAATTAATCAAAACTGAATAAGAATCACTTACCCCCAAACACCCACGCAAGAATCTCTCTAAAATTGCCTTCTACCGAGCTCCCAATTAGATTTTGAGTTATGAACTCAAACCCCCATTTTTGGGACTTTTAATTCTGCCCAGATAGGCCTTTTTCGCGTTCGCGGCCTCTGTCTCGCATTTGCGAAGGCCAAAAACGCGCTGCCTCAAATTCTTCTTCGCGTTCGCGTTACTAGCTACGCGTTCGCGAAGGCCTGCCATGCATATCATCGCATTTGCGTTCAATCTCTCACGTTCGCGATGCACTCAAGTCCTACTACTTCGCGTTCGCGATTGAAACTTTGCGTTCGCGAAAGCTGATGACTCCAGGCCCAGTCCCCTCCTTCCTTCTACGCGTTCGCGACTGGCCCCTCGCGTTCACGTAGGTTCTTCAGGAATACCTTTGCGTTCGCGAGCCCTCCTTCATGTTCGCGAAGGCCAAATCCCAGCAGCCTCAAAACTCCTCTTCGCGTTCGCGTGACTCTCTTCGCGTTCGCGAAGGAGGAAGTCAGATACCAGATACAGCAGTTCCGAAACAGCCCGAAATGATCCGAAACCATCCCAAAACACACCCGAGGCCCCCGGGACCTTAACCAAATACACCAACATATCCCAAAATATAATACGAACTTAGTCGAGGCTTCAAACTACATCAAACAACATCAAAACGATGAATCGCACCTCAAATCAAAATCTATGAACTTTGAACTTTCAAATTCTATATCTTTTTGCCGAAACACATCAAATCAATCCGGAATGACTTCAAATTTTGCACGCAAGTCATAATTGATATTATGGACCTACTCCAACTTCCGGAATCAGATTCAGACCCTGATATCAAAAAGATCACTTCCGGTCCTATTCTCCAAAAAATTAATTTTCGCCATTTCAAGCCTAAATTGGCTACAGACATCAGATTCACAGTTCGGACATGCTCTTAAGTCCAAAATCACCCAACGGAGCTAGCGGAACAGACGGAACTCCATTCTGGAGTCGTTTTCACATAGTTTCGACTACGGTCAAAATCCTAAGACTTAAGATTTCGTCTTAGGGACTAAGTGTCCCAAATCATTCCGAATCATCCGTAAATCAAACTCGACCACACACGCGGGTCATAATACATATTGCGAGGTTGCTCAAGACCTTAAGTCACTAAACGGGGCGTAAATTCTTAAAATAACAAATCGGGTAGTTACATTCTCCACCTCTTAAACAAACGTTCGTCCTCGAACGTGCTAATAATTATTCTGAGTTTACCGAATTGATGATTTTGCCTTTTATACATATACTCACGGTTGTTCCCACATTACTGCATTGGAGGTAAGTCCGGCAACACCATCTCATTTGAGATTTTTTTTTTTATCCATATTTGTGAACCTTAAGACCAATTTCTTACACTCCAAATATTTCAGAAAGTCCAATTTTTACTCAACGCACGGTATTAGTCTCAACTGGCTGTAGCAACTCGTGCCTACTGTAACGACCCGACCGGTCATTTTAAGCATTTACGCTCCTTTCAACTATTTAAAGTATTGAATAACTTCCTACGAGGTATTATAACTTGTGTAAATTATCGGTTTTGATTTTAAAGTATTCCGTAGTTAGTTTGGAAGAATGAACTTTCATGTTGGACGCTTAAGTTGAAATCGTTGACCGGATATTGACTTATGTGTAAACAACCTCGAATTTGAATTTTTATGATTTCAATAGCTTCATATGGTGATTTTGGACTTAGGATCGTGTCCGAAAAATTATTTGGAGGTCCGTAGTGGAATTAGGCTTGAAATGCCAAAAGTTGAATTTTTAAGAAGTTTGTCCGGGAGGTTGACTTTTTAATTTCGAGATCGGAATTTTGGAAATTGAAATAGCTTCATTATGTCATTTATGACTTGTGTGCAAAATTTGAGGTCGATCGGACTTGATTCGTTAAGTTTCGGCATCGAATGTAGAAGTTACAAATTTCATAAGACTAAAGTTTCAAGTGAGTTCGCACAAGATCCAATTTTGAACAAGAAAATCTACATATATATATATATATGTGTGTGTGTGTGTGTTTGTGTGTGTGTGTGTATGGAGTTACGTGATGATCTACCTATCAAATTAAAGATTTTCGAGTCTAGTTTCTAACGCTTCAAACCGTTCGTCATTTGGACATTCCTACAAGAAGTTATGACTAAATTACCAAAGTCTGGAAAAATGTGATTCTGCGACTAATTCTGCGATCGCAGAACCATTATGCGATCGGAGAAGTAGTTATGCGACCACAAAATGGTCGCAAACCTGTCCAGTGAAGCCCATTTCTGGGCATCAATTTTGCGGTGCATTTTGCGACCCGCATACCCATTCTGCGGTCCATTATGCGACCGCAGACCTGCTTTCGGAGGGTTAATTTTTCTATTTTTATAACCCGAACCTATTTTGATAAATAGGCTTTGAGACTCATTTTGGAGCAAAAATCTGATATTTTTAGAGAGAAGGGAGAGTGTTCTAGAGAGATGAAGAAGCTCAAGTGCTTTTTTCATCAAGATCTTGTTCAAGTTTTGAAATCCAACAAGGAAATATCACAAGATCTTCACCCAAGAGGTACGGTTCTAGCCCCTAGTCTTCAATTTCGAGTTTGGGTAAAGATGGGTGATTAAGACTATGATTCTTGGGTGTAATAGTATTATTTATACATATCAATAAGGTTTATGGAAAGATTGTTGAGTTCAAATGGGTTTATATTGGATTGAAAATGGTAGAAATCTTCAAAGACTTTAATTGAAGATTTGAGGGTCGAGTTGATGTTGGAATTTGGTGAAATTTGTATGGTTGGACTCATGGTTGGAGGGGCGTCCATATTTTGTAACTTTTGTCGGGTTCCGAGACATGGAACCCATGGGCGATTTTTGAGTTAATTTCGAATTTTATTGGAAAAATTAGTATTTCCTTATGGGATTAATTACAATAATTGGTATTGATTGAATCTAATTAATTATGCCTAGATACGAGGCTTTCGGAGACCAATTCTCGTGGCAAGGGCATGGTAGAATAAAAAATTACACGGGTTGAGGTAAGTAACACTTCTAAACTTGGTTCTGAGGGTATGAATCCCTGAATTTGGTATGATATAAATTGTTTGGAGGTGACATACACGATAGGTGACGAGCATGTGGACGTGCACCATATAAATTGTGTCTTGAATAAATCCTGTGCAGTTGTAAGATTAATGAATCATCTTATTATCTGAACATTCTCCACATGTTAGAGAAATTGAGCTGAGGCTCCTATTAAAGATCATGTTTAGGCTACGTGCCAATATTTTGGGACCCATGGGGTCGTGTTGTTGCTGAATTAATTGTTCAAAAATATATATTTCACACTCGGTAATAATTATCCATTGTGAGGATATTTATGGGATTGAACTGCGCAACACAGCAGGCCATTTGGCTTTATATATGTTATTATTAAATGGATCGGGGCTGCCCGCCTACAGCAGGCCAAAATGGCTTTATACATTATTATTGTTTTGGATCGGGGTTGCCCGCCTGCAGCAGGCCTTATTGGCTTTACTATTTTCTGGATCGGGGCTGCCCGCTTGCAGCAGGCCTTATTGGCTTTACTATTTTATGGATCGGGGCTGCCGGCTTGCAGCAGGCCTTATAGGCTTTGTTATTATACGGATCGGGACTGCCCGCCTGCAGTAGGCCATATTGGCTTTGTATTACGCTTGGGCTGAAGGAGCCCCTCCGGAGTCTGTACACACCCCCAATGAGCGTAGATGATCATCGATATTCGGGATGGACTTCACAGGGCATGGACTTGCCTTACTTATTGCTTATATATATATATATGGGATGAAATTTCCCAAGGCATGGACTTGCCTTACTCATTTGTATTGTAATGAGTTTACCTGGACATGGATCTTGATCGTATTATTTATATTTGGGGATAAATTATCCCGGGGCTGGATTGGCCTTATACGGTACTAGGTGACTGACTATCAGTCGATGTGTATTTATATACGGGTTGGAATACCCCTGGGCTGGATTGGCCATAAACAGTACCGAGTGACCGGATAATTTGTGAGCAGTATTACATGAGGTCTTTTTACTGAGATGTCATATGCCTCATATCATGCAATATTGATCTATTTCACTTGTATTGAGTTTAACTGTTGAACTCGAAAGCATGCCTACATTTCTGTACCATTATTGTTTTACTGGACTGTACCTGCGGAGCTCATCATTTCTTTCAGCCAAGAGGTTAGTCTTTCTACTTATTGAGTTAATTGTACTCATACTACACTCTGCACCTCGTGTGCAGATCCGGGTGCTTTCGGACACAGAGATTGTTAGATTTCAGAGTACTATCAGTTGGAGACTATCAAGGTAGTTGTTTGGCGTCCGTTGACCTTGTCTCTATTTCCTTCAGTTATTGTACTGTTCTATACTTTCAGACAGTGGATTTTATTAGTCAGACATTGTATTTATATTAGATGCTCATGTACTCAGTGACACCGGATTTTGGGAGTGATATATTTGAAATTTTTAGATTTCTTCTGTTGAATTAATTATTTCATTTTCAGATTTAAAATAAATGGTGGTTTATTGGGATTTTTGGCTTGCCTAGTATTGAGATAGGCGCCATCACGACAGGTGAGATTTTGGGTCGTGACACCTGCGCACACATCAACTTTCTTGATAGTGTTGAAGTAGTTCAAATATTTTCTGGGGTATTACATTCTTCCCCGTTTAGGATCATTCGTCCTCAAACACATAACATAATTTATCTCTTCTTTCACATATATCAATCTCCCAATTTCTTTCTAACTCACAAATTTTTCAGAACATTTCGGCAGAGTCTCTCCTGTAAATGGGCTTATCCACCTGCCAGAGTAACACCAAAATGACTCCTAACAACACATCCACGAGGTATATATCAATAACACTGATCTTAACATTACAAGCATTGCATTATCATTATGATATCAGGATATGAAGTACACCATATGTATGCTCATCACCACATCTCAGGTCTTAAAAGTTATTCATAATTAATTCCAGCATCATCAATTAATCTCATATTAACCAGTACCTCATTTTAAATTTTTCACAACACTGACAATTATGTGAGGCATGAAGACCTCATAACTATTTGCTCGATTTAACGAGTCACATTTAACGCCACCTGGGCACTCATCTTATAGGTTAAAACTTAATGTTTACAGTACAAAAATGGCTGAATATGCACAGAAAATATACAAAAATTATCAGATAAGCCTAACAGGCATGACTCCCTATTAATATTATTATACAAATTACATTTCACAAAGGGAGAATTTTAAACTCATAAATATTTCACCACAAGGACCTCGTCCTTATATAAGTTTCACTGCGATTTGTAGCCCGGTTTAAATATTTCACATCATATATAAAATGCGAGAATCTCATCCTCAACTCCGAATCACAAGTATTTTGCGCATTGTGCCAACTGAAATTTCCATTTTCTTTCTTTCTTCATTTCAATATATTTTATATACAATTTTCACAACATATAATGAACCCTCCTACCGGTAGGGAATATAATTCATAAAAATTGAAATCAATTATTCTGAAACATATTAAACCTACTGTAATGAATAATAAAAATTACTTTTGGGCTTATAGCCCTCAATGGTGTACCAAAAATTAAATGACAGACACGGGTTCACTTCTTTAAATCTCCCAACAGGGATAAATATATAAGTGAGTCACAAATTTACGAAGCTCACCCATAAGTGGAGCATAATAGGAGGACTCACCTCAATATTCAGAACCGAATCAAATTAAGAAAAATATCCTTTTATAAAAAACATCAGGATTGTACATGTAACGACACCATCTGGTGCATTGGACTCATCCAAATCATAATGATTAAATCAACGGGTCGGGCCTCCACCTCTTAGGCGCCCACTACCCGCCTGTCCTCCACCTCTAGCTGACTGTGCACGTGGAGTATCAACTGGAATAAAGCTTGTGCCTGGAGTGTTCAGATGAAATCCACCCATCCCAATTCTGGGACAATCTCTCATGATATGCCTAGTATCACCACACTCATAACAACCCCTCTAAGGTCGCGGATGCTCGTACTGAGTCTATGCCGGATAACTGGAATAACCACTTTAAGAATCTTGTGTCGGTGGTGCACTGTAAACTGGAGCACTCCGAGTAATCTAATGTGCGGACTGAGCTGACCGACTGCTCGAGCCTCT
>AWOL01S0033303.1:46730-65778 GCA_000715115.1 Nicotiana otophora
GAGACCTTTTGGCCTCCTTAGACTCCCTTTCCTCGCCTAAAACACCCGCAATCTTCCTTGCAATCTCCACTACTTGCTGAAATGGAGCATCAGTTTGCAACTCTCGAGCCATGCATATTTTAATATCATAATCGAGCCCCTCAATGAATCTGTGGACCCGTTCTCTGATTGTAGGAACTAAGATAGGTGCATGACGAGCTAACTCATTGAACCTGATAGCATATTCTAACACTGTCATAGTGCCCTAACGCAACCGTTCAAACTCTGTGCGCCACGCATCTCGGAGAGTCTGGGGAACAAATTCTTTCAAGTTTCCGCAAAATTGAGCCCGAGTTAGTGGTGTGGCATCGACTGATCTACCTTCTTTATAGATTTGCCACCACCGATACGCTGTGCCTTAGAGTTGAAATATAGTAAAGGAAACTCCGCTAACTTTTACAATACCCATGGTGCGGAGAATACGATGACACTTTTTCAGAAATCCTTGGGCATCCTCTGTAGCTGAGCCACTGAAAGTTGGTGGATCATATTTCTTAAACCTTTCAAGTCTTTTTTGTTCTTCTTCTGATGCCTCAGACCTAACCTCAGGCTGAACCGGAATAACAGGTTGTACCGGTACTATACTCGGAACCTGTCCAACATGAACTTGCTGCTCTGGAGTTATGGTAGGAGTCTGAGCCACTCCCCCAATCTGCGGAATATTTGGTGCAACAGAGATCAACCCTGCCTGAGTTAATGTACCAAACATACTCAGGAACTGTGCTAAAGTCTCCTGAAGTCCTGGGGTAATAACAGGTGCTTCTGGTACCTATCCCCCAATTGAAGCTACTAGTGGCTCCTCAACTGTTGTTCTGACAGGTGCTCTAGTCTCAACACGTGCCCTTCCTCGACTTCTACCTCGACCCCGGCCTCTTACAGCCCTAGCAGTATGTGCGGAAACCTGCTCAGCTAACCCAGTAGCACGTGTCCTCACCATCTATGAGAGAATGGAGATACAAAGGTTCAAATTCTTAATTCAACAAATTTCACACGACAAGAATGAAAGAAGTGGAAATTTCCTAACAATTTTGTAGCCTCTCGAAGATAAGTACAGACGTCTCTGTACCGATCCGCAAGACTCTACTAGACTCGTAGAACCTATGAACCTAGAGCTCTGATACCAACTTGTCACGACCCAATAATCCCACCACAGGCGTCGTGATGGCACCTAGTCTCTAAGACTAGGTAAGCCATTTTCAATTGCATTTTGAAGCCATGTTTTTTAAACTTAGTAATAAAAACTAATAACGGATTAAATATGAATATACAACCTCCTAAGACTGATAATACTGAGTCACGAACTCTAACTGAATACATGGAATGATCATGAGGACCGAATATACAATATTGTTTGATTACAAGTTAATAGTACAATAAAATGAAAAGACTCCAAGGGACTGCGACGACCAAGCAGCTCTACCTTGAATCCTTACGATCCCTCTTCAACTCTGCTCAAGTCTGATATCTCCAATACCTGGCTCTGGACAAAAATGTGCAGAAGTGTAGTATAATTACACCACGGTCGGTACCCAGTAAGTATCAAGACTAACCTCAGTGGAGTAGAGACGAGGTACAATCAAGACACTCACTAGTCTAATAACATGTGCAATATATATTATACAAAATAATAGGAAACAAATAACAATAAGGGCAGGATAAAACAACCAGTGATATGCACAGCAGACAACAAGAGTACCATTAATATCACTCAATAATTAATAAACACAACTACACCCAATTAAATCAAGTCCTTCAAATAACTGTCTTTCACATATAATTTTTTCTGATAACTCTCTTTCAAATATAATTTTTCTAAAATAATTATTTTTCAAATATAATTATTTCAATAAATCTTTTCAAATATAATTTTCTCAAATAAATATCTTTCAAATACAATTCTTTCATATAATTCTTTTTGAATAAAAATCCTTCCAAATAAATATTTTGAATATAATTCTTTCAACTAAAAACTCACCATGTGACACCTCATTTCATAATCATAAAAATACGGGTCTCAGCCCATTTTTATATTTTTCTTAAACACGGGTCTCAGCCCATTTTCATATTTCCACGGCACCTCGTGCCAATAATTAAATCATATCACAACTGCACGGACAATTCACGTGCCATTTATCATCATCATTTGATCACAGCACCTCATGCCCACATTTCATATCACAATTGTACGGATAATTCACGTGCCAAATATCCTCATTATTTACTCACGGCACCCCGTGCCCATATTTCAATTTAAAATCTGCCTGGCAATAACCATAGGCTCTCAAATTCAACATAAATCAGATTGCTAATAATTTACCAACAACAAGACAAATTGCACGAGGTATAAAAGAAAACACAAGAAAATCACAACATCACATGAAATTTATTAACACCAGAACCCCCACATCATCACATATCGTCCCTGACAATAGCCACCTTTATCGCTTCTATTGCCACCCTTATCACTCCTATAGCCACCATTATCGCTCCGCCCAGACAATATCAATAGCCACCCTTATCGCTCCTATTGCCACTCTTATCGCTCCGCACAGACAATATTCCAATAAACACAACAGTGAAATGCCACCCTTATCTCCCCACAACAATAACTCACACAACACAATAATTTACAAGGAAAATTAACACGGCAATATAATAAAATCAATTCATATCACAATTTGCCCAATGGCCACAACCAAATTCCAAGGATATAACAAAATCTATTAATTTCACAACAAATAGCCCAAGGCTCCACACAATATATATAACGCCCAAAAACAATCAATAGAGATAGAAATTACTCAGCGTAAAGCAAAGCCTTCATTAATGTAAATTTAGATAATTATATTAACACTTACTTTTAAGCTCTCTTAAGTTAATTATTTACATAAGAAAATTGATATTGGAATTAATTTCCAAGAAATATTAAACCAACAAAACTCACGAAATTTCATAAATATTTCAGGTAACAATCACATCATATTATCATATAAAAATAAATTCAACAATAAGAATTTAGACATGGCAAACAGATGATTAAATATATACCAACAATTATTTAATTTATCACACAATATGCTTAGGACTTTAACTCAATAAAATTTACACACATAAGCCGAGTACGCACTCGTCACCTCGCGTACACGGCTTTTTACATTTCACAAATGGCACATAAGGCTCGATGTCTAAGGGGTAATTCCCCCACTCGAGGTTAAGCATGACACTTACCTTTTTGAAGTTAGGCCGATATACAAAAATAGCCTTCTTACTTGAATTGACCTCCGGACAGCTCAAATCTATCCAAATTAATTGTATAACTTCATTAAAATGCATCGAAAATAATTCCGGATAATAATACATCAACTTAAAAATTTATTTCAAAACGTCAATAAAAGTCAACGCGGGGCTCGCCCCTCAGAACCCGACATAATTTTCATGCAATTCGAACACCCATTCCGATACGAGTTCAATCATACCAATTTTATTGAATTCCAATAACAACTCCACTTCCAAATCCTAAATTTTCGTTTTTGGAAGATTTTATAAAAATCTTGATTTTTTCTCCATTAAATCCGAATTAAATGATGGATTCAAAGACATAGTCATGGAAATTAATCAAAACTAGATAAGAATCACTTACCCCCAAACACCCACGTAAGAATCTCTGTAAAAATTGCCTTCTACCGAGCTCCCAATTAGATTTTGAGTTATGAACTCAAACCCCCATTTTTGGGACTTTTAATTCTGCCCAGATAGGCCTTCTTCGCATTCGCGACCTCTGTCTCACGTTCGCGAAGGCCAAAAACTCGTTGCCTCAAATTCTTCTTCGCGTTCGCATTACCAGCGACGCGTTCCCGAAGGCCAGCCATGCATATCATCGCATTCGTGTTCAAGCTCTCGCGTTCGTGATGCACTCAAGTCCTACTGGTTCGCGTTCGCGATTGAAGCTTCGCGCTCGCGAAGGCTGATGACTCCAGGCCCAGTCCCCTCCTTCCTTCTACGTGTTCGCGACTGGCCCCTCACGTTCGCGTAGGTTCTTCAAGCATACCTTCGCGTTTGCGAGTCCTCCTTCGCGTTTGCGAGACCTCCTTCGCGTTCACAAAGGCCGAATCCCAGCAGCCTCAAAAATCCTCTTCGCATTTGCATGACTCTCTTAGCGTTCGCGAAGAAGGAAGTCAGATACCAGATACAACAGTTCTGAAACAGCCCGAAATGATCCGAAATACACCCGAGGCCCCCGGGACCTTAATCAAATACCAACATGTCCCAAAATACAATACAAACTTAGTCGAGGCTTCAAACCACATCAAACAACATCAAAACGACAAATCGCACCTCAAATCAAAATCTATGAACTTTGAACTTTCAAATTCTATATCTTGTGCCGAAACATATCAAATCAATCCGGAATGACTTTAAATTTTGCACACAAGTCATAATTGACATTATGGACCTACTGCAACTTCCGGAATCGGATTCGGACCCCGATATCAAAAAGTCCACTTCCGGTCCAATTCTCCAAAAATTCGACTTTCGCCATTTCAAGCCTAAATTGGCTACAGACCTCAGATTCACAGTCCGGATATGCTCCTAAGTCCAAAAGCACCCAACGGAGCAAACAGAACTCCATTCCGGAGTCGTTTTCACACAGTTCTGACTACGGTCAAAATCACAAGACTTAAGCTTCCGTCTTAGGGACTAAGTGTCCCAAATTATTTCGAATCATCCGTAAATCAAACTTGACCACACACGTGGGTCATAATATATATGGCGAGGCTGCTCAAGACCTTAAGTCACTGAACGAGACGTAAATTCTTAAAATGAGAAGTCGGATCGTTATAGTATTTTTCTTTCTTGTCATTATTTAATACTGCGTATAAGTTATTGTAAGTGACCCGTCTTAGCCTCATCACTACTTCATCGAGATTAGATTCGGCACTTACAGAGTACATGGGTCGAATCTACTCATACTATACTCTGCACTTCTTGTGCAGATTTTTTAGTCGGTCCCAGCGGTAGTTAGTAGATTGCTCGGGTTGACTATCAGCACGGAGACTTGAGGTACAGCTACTCGGCGTTCGCAGCCCTGAAATCCCCGTCTACCTTATCTTAGCTGTGTATTTTCTTTCAGATAGCTTTACTTTCATTCAGACCTTTATCTGCATTATTCTAGTAGCTTGTGCGCTTGTGACACCAGATTCGGGGTTGTATTAGATATTTCAGTTGTTATGATTTTCCGCACTTACTTCAGATTTATTTCAGTTATTTCGGTTTCTTTATTATTATTTAATCTCAATTGTTAAAAATATTGTCTTGCCTAGCAAGTGCAATATTAGGTGCCATCACGATCCCGAAGGTGGAATTTTTGGGTCGTGATAGGGGTATGATCAATCCCCTAAGGGCCAGAATGTTGATAAACGCATGGTTTACATTGTATAGTAAACTTTAATATTTAAAGATTTAAGGAATAAATTTATATAACCTAAATATTAGGAGTTTCAACAAAGTTCAAATAAGGAAAGATTTAATACCAAAATTATAGTGGATTTCGAAGTCTTACATATTAGAAATATTATTAATTTACACTGTTATCCATTGTGAAATTAGTTTTCAAAGGGTAAAAAGGTTAATGACATTTCCTTAAGTGGCGTTGTGCTTTTAATATAGTACTAGCTTTAGTATACGTGTGTTGCACGTGTGCTTAGCATCAATCAATAAAATATTTGTACAGAAAAAACATGTAAATCAAGTTATCAAATTCTATCTTTTAAAATGTAAGTTAATATTTTACAATAAGTAATGTCTTACGTTGAAAAGTATAAGTAGTTGTTATTTGTTTAAATGAATACCAAAAGAAAGAAAAATAATTAATACCAACTCACTTAGAATATATTTTGTCTTGTAATATTTTATCCTTATTGTTTAACGTTCGTATTTTTAACAATTTGACTCTTAATACTATATTCTAACCAATTTAAATGATGAATTTCGAAAAGAATGACTTGAATTTTTCGCAAATTAGTTAAATCAAATACTTTTTGGTTAATTATGACTTAATTATTTCTTCTTAACGTTAAAGAGAATATATGTTTTTGATTCAAAATCTTAATATTAGCTCATCCCAAGTTTTAAATATTTAACTGTAATTATAATTTTTATCCAATAAAAATTTTATGTTCAGTGTAATAAAAATGGCCATGACATAACACTTTTGGATTTTTATATTAGTACAATCATTACTGTGATTGAATCTTACCAATATTTCTCTTTCTTTTATATTCATGAAATTAAAATATTTTTTTAGTTAAGCATGATACTTGAATTTTTTAAAAACAATGGAATTGACTGAATTCTAAATATAAGAAAAATAATTGAATGACTATTTTATTATTTAAAAGAAATACTCGTAAACCTTGAAAAAGTATTCCTAAAACTGAAAAAAGAGGAAAATAAGGACTCTTAAACCAAGAAAAGGAAAATAAAGACTACTAAACCTAAACTTTTATAACAAAGAAAATACTCGTAAACCCAATATAAAAAAAATCGTAAAATGCTTTGAATTCAATACCCTAAATCTTAATAGAGTTTATATGAAGGACTCCAATTAAATAATACTGTATGATTTTTCAGATCATAGTCCTAAGTGTTAGATAAATAATTAAGTGATCATTTCAAAATATTAAGGAAATAATTAAATGATTATTCCTACAATTAAGGAAAATAACTTAAAATACTATTTTGTCCAACGTCAAAGCTAGTTTTAAAGGATAAAAAAGATGAACGATTGCGCGTGAACACTATCTCAAAGAGTATTGTCACGACCCAAAATCTCACTCATCGTGATGGCGCCTATCTCAATACTAGGCAAGCCGAAAATCTCAATAAAGCACAATTTCTCTCAAGATTAAAAATATAATATTTAAATACAATTCAAACACTCCCCAAAAACCTGGTGTCACTAAGTACATGAGCATCTAATATGAATACAAATCTGGAAAGTATAGTCTATAATAATCTGAGACCAAATACGGTAAACAAAGAGATAGAGAGGGAGAGACAAGGTCTGCGAAACACGGCAGCTACCTCAAAATCTCCTGAAAATCAACCACACGAAAGAATCAACACCCTCTATGTCCGGGAATACCTGAATCTGCACACGAAGTGCAGGGTGTAGTATGAGTACAACCAACTCAGCAAGTAACAATAATAAATAAGGAACTGAAGATAGTAACGAGCTACACAGTTATGGTTCATTTCGAGTAATTCCAGCCAAAAATAGACATGCTATCAAATCTGGCAGATTAATGTCAAATTAATTTTTATACAGTTCTTGTTCATGTAATCCGTATATCAACAATCTTTCAGAGATTTCCCAACAATGAAAGATAGCAACTAAGTACAACAACAAATGAAAATCAAGTACAACCTCTTAGGACAACAATCACTCACTGGGCTCCCAGCCCTCATCACTCTCTCAATGGGTACCCGCGCTCATTGGGGATGTACAGACTCCGGAGGAGCTCCTACAGCCCAAGTGCTATAATCTGCACAGAAAACTCATGTGCTGCACGGACAACTCACGTGCCATAAAATAAATATCTGGATACGCACGGCCAACTCACGTACTATAGTATAATATAAGGATCCGCACGGACAACTCACGTGTTGCACGGACAACTCACGTGCCATAGTATCAATATCTCACAATCAGGCCCTCGGCCTCGCTCAGTCATAAATCTCTCCACTCTCTCGGGCTCTCAATAATCATGAAATCAGCCCAAACAATAATGATATGATGTATCAATAATAATAACAGAGACTGAGATAAAATGTATAAGTAAAAACTGGGACTAAGCAAATATAGCATTTAGCAGGCAATTCAACAAATACACGACCTCTGTGGGTCCTAACAGTACTATCACATAGCCTAAGCATGATTTCTAACATGATCTACAGTCAAATTTTATCAACACATAGAGAGCATATAGCTAACAACAAATTATTCAACTTTACGGTTTCCCGGGACGGACCAAGTCACAATCCCTTCAGCGCACGCCCACACGCCCGTTACCTAGCATGTGTGTATAATCACATGATACCAAAATTCGGGGTTTAATACCCTCAGGACCAGATTTAAAACGGTTACTTACTTCAAGCCGTGAAATTCTTATTCTGCAATGTCCTTTCCTCGTGAATTGGTCTCCAAGCGCCTCGAATCTGGTCATAAATAATTCGTTTCAGTCAATAAAATTCATTGGAATTAATTCCATAAGAAAATAATGATTTTCCATAAAAATCTAAAAATTAGCTCAAAAATTGCCCGTGGGGCCCACGTCTCGGAACCCGACAAAAGTTATAAAATCCAAAAGCTCATTCCACCACGAGTCTAACCATACTAATTTTATCAAAATCCGACATCAACTCGACCTCCAAATCATCAAATCTTATTTCAAATCCCTAAGTTCAAAACCCCCGATTTACACCTCAAAAATATGCAATCTAGTCGAATTATTCGATGATAATTCAATATTATGGAGTAGAAATGATCAAAAGGGATTTACCTCAAGTTTTCCCATGAAAACCTTGCTCAAAATCGCCCAACCCGAGCTTGAAATGCCCAAAAATGGCAAAAGCTCGGAACCCCTCTGTTTTTGTACTGCCCAGAGGTTTTCGCTCCTGCGGCCGCGTCTGCACCAACCGCATGTGCGGAAAAAGTCCTGCATCTGCGCCTTTGCCCCCATCTGCGCGCCTATTTGTGCTCATGTGCAAGCCGTTTCTGCGCGCATCCCTCCGCATCTGTGCTCACGAAGGTGCGGAATTTCCCTCGCACCTACGACCACTGCCCCACAGTCCATTTGCGCATCTGCGCTTGCCAGGCTCGCTTCTGCGAGCTCGAACCTACGATGGAATTTCCGCAGGTGCGATTGCAGCAGAGGGAAGAAACTTCAGCTATTTCTTCTAAGTCCGAATTTGATCCGTCAACCATCTGAAACTCACCCGAGACCCCCGGGACCTCAACCAAATGTACCAACAAGTCCTAAAACATCATACGAACTTAGTCGAGCCTTCAAATCACATCCAACAATAATAAACACGAATCACACATAGATTCAAGCCTAATGAACTTTGAAATTTCTAATTTCTACAAACGACTTCGGAACCTATCAAATCACTTCCGATTGACCTCAAATTTTGCACACAAGTCATAAATGACATAACGGAGGTATTCTAATTTTCAGAATCAGATTTTGACCCCGATATCAAAAAGTCAACTCCCCGGTCAAACTTCCTAAAAAATCAACTTTCGGCATTTCAAGCCTAATTCCACTATGGACCTCCAAATAATATTCTGGACACGCTTCTAAGCCCAAAATCACCATACGGAGCTATTGGAATCATCAAAATTCAAATCCGAGGTCGTTTACACATAGGTCCATATCCGGTCTATTTTTCTAACTTAAATTTTCAATTATGAGACCAAGTGTCTTATTTTATTCCGAATTCCTTCCGGACCCGAACCAACTAACCCGATAAGTCATAAATCAATTACAAGACATAATTTGAGCAGTAAATGAGAGAACGGGGTTATAATATTCAAAACGACCGGTCAGGTCGTTACATTCTCCCCCTCTTAGACAAACGTTCGTCCTCGAACGGGTTTAGAATAATACCTGCAGTCTCAAATAAGTGTGGATATTTGTTCCGCATCTCCTGCTCAGTCTCCCAAATAGCTTCTTCGACTAGCTGGCCTCTCCACTGCACCTTCACTGATGCTATGTTCTTTGACCTCAGCTTTCGAACATGCCGGTCTAAAATAGCCACCGGCTCCACATCATAAGTCAAATTACCGTCCAGTTGTACTGTACTGAAATCCAGAATGTGAGACGGATCCCCGATATACTTTCTGAGCATGGATACATGGAACACTGGATGAACACCTGATAGACTAGGTGGCAAAGCAAGTTCATAAGCCACCTCCCCAATTTTCTTAAGTATCTCAAAAGGCCCAATATACCGAGGGCGCAACTTTCCCTTTTTCCCGAACCTCAACATACCTTTCATGGGTGAAATCTTGGGTAGAACCTTCTCCCCAACCATATGAACAACATCATGAACCTTCCTGTTGGCATAACTCTTCTGTCTAGACTGTGCCGTGCGAAGCCGTTCCTGAATCACTTTGACCTTCTCTAAAGCATCCTGAACCAAGTCAGTACCTAATAGCCTAACCTCACCCGGCTCAAACCAACCCACCGGAGACCGACACCGTCTCCCATATAAAGCTTCATACGGAGCCATTTGAATGCTTGACTGGTAGCTATTATTATAAGCAAACTCTGCGAGTGGCAGAAATTGATCCCATGAATCCCAAAAGTCAATGACACAAGCGCGTAGCATATCCTCTAATATTTGAATAGTGCGCACGGACTGTCCATCCGTCTGAGGGTGAAATTATATACTTAACTGAACCTCTGTGCCCAATTCTTGCTGCACTGCCCTCAAAAACTGTGAGGTAAACTGCGTACCCTGATTTGAAATAATGGACACCGGCACACCGTGTAGGCGAACAATCTCGCGAATATAAATCCCAGCCAACCGCTTCGAAGAATAATTAGTACCGACCGGAATAAAATATACGGACTTGGTCAACCGATCTACTATCACCCAAACAACATCAAACTTTCTCAAAGTCCGTGGGAGTCCAACTACGAAGTCCATGGTAATACGCTCCCACTTCCACTACGGAATTTCAAGTCTCTATAGCAATCCGCCCAATCTCTGGTACTCGTACTTGACCTGTTGACAATTTAAACACCGAGATATAAACCCAACTATATCTTTCTTCATCCGCCTCCACCAATAGTGTTGTCTCAAATCCTTATACATCTTCGTGGTGCCTGGATGAATAGAGTACCGCAAACTGTGAGCTTCCTGGAGAATCAGCTCATGCAACCCATCTAAATTAGGTACACATAGCCTGCCCTACATCCGTAATACACTATCATCTCTAATAGTGACTTCCTTGGCATCACCGTGCTGAACCGTGTCCTTAAGGACAAGCAGATGTGGATCATCATACTAGCGCTCTTTGATGTGATCATATAAAGAAGACCGTGAAACCACACAGGCCAAAACTCGATTCGGCTCGGAAACATCCAATCTAACAAACTGATTAGCCAAGGCATGAACCTCCAAGGCTAAAGGCCTCTCTTCTACTGGTAAGTATGCTAAGATACCCAAACTTTATGTCTTACGACTCAAGGCATCGGCCACCACATTGGCCTGTCCGGGATGATAGAGAATGGTGATATCATAATCCTTAAGCAACTCCAACCACCTTCGCTGCCGCAAGTTAAGATCCTTCTGTTTAAACAAATGTTGTAGACACCGATGATTGGTATATACCTCACACTGGACACCATACAAGTAATGCCGCCAAATTTTCAAGGCATGAACAATAGCTGCTAACTCAAGATCGTGGACTGGATAATGCTTCTTATATACCTTTAACTGTCTGGACACATAGGCAATTACCCTATCGTCTTGTATAAGTACTGTGCCGAGACCAATCCGCGACGCGTCACAATATACAGTATAAGACTCTGTACCTGTAGGCAACACCAATACTGGAGTTATAGTCAAAACTGTCTTGAGCTTCTGTAAGCTCTCTTCACATTCATCCCACCACCTGAATGGAGCACCTTTCTGGGTCAATTTAGTCATAGGCGATGCAATAGATGAGAAACCCTCCACAAAACAACGATAATAACCGGCTAAGCCGAGAAAACTCTGAATCTTAGTAACTGAGGATGGTCTGAGCCAATTCTGAACTGCCTCTATTTTCTTTGGATCCACCTTAATACCTTCACTGGACAATATATGTCCCAAGAATGCCACCGAACTAAGCCAGAACTCACACTTAGAGAATTTGGCATAAAGTTTATCCTCTCTCAGCCTCTGTAATACAATACCCAAATGTTGTGCATGCTCCTCCTGGCTACGTGAGTACACAAACATATCATCAATGAATACCACGACAAATAAATCAAGATATGGCTGAAATAATCTATTCATCAAATGCATAAATGTTGCTGGGGCATTGGTTAGTCCAAAAGACATCACAAGAAATTCATAATGGCCATAACGAGTCCTAAATGCCATCTTTAGAATATCCGAATCCCGAATATTTAATTGGTGATACCCAGACCTCAAATCAATTTTGGAGAACACCCTCGCTCCCTGAAGCTGGTCAAATAAATCATCAATACGCGGTAATGGATATTTATTCTTGATTGTAACTTTGTTCAACTACCTATAATCAATGCACATCTGCATAGTACCATATTTCTTTTTCACAAATAGAATCGGTACACCCCAAGGTGACACACTAGGCCTAATAAACTCCTTTTCAAGGAGTTCCTGAAGTTGCTCTTTCAATTCTTTTAACTCATCTGGTGCCATATGATACGGAGGGATAGAAATGGGCTGAGTGCCCTGCACCAAGTCAATACCGAAATCAATATCCCTGTCGGGTGACATACCCGGCAGGTCTGCAGGAAATACATTCGAAAAGTCTCGTACGACCGGTACTGAATCAATAATAGGAGCATCTGCATCAACATCTCTCACAAAGGCCAAATATGACAAGCATCCCTTTCCAACCATACGTTGGGCCTTCAAATAAGAAATTACCCTGCTAGGAACAAGATCTAGAGAACCCTTCCATTCAACCTTTGGCAACCCCGGCATCGTCAACGTCACGATTTTTGCGTGACAGTCCAGAATAGCATGATATAGAGACAACCAATTCATACACAGGATTATATCGAAATCAACCATACCGAGTAATAAGAGATCAACTCTAGTCTCCAGTTCCCCACTAGTTACCACACACGACCGATACACATGATTCACAATAATAATATCACCCACCGGTGTAGATACACAAACAGGTGAAACTAAGGACTCACAGGGCATATCCAGATAATGAGCAAAATATGATGATATATATGAATAAGTGGAACCATGGTCAAATAATATAAAAGCCTCCCTGTGGCATATTGAAACAATACCTGTGATCACTGCGTCTGAGACAACAGCATCTGGCCTAGCAGGAAAAGCATAGAATCGAGCCTGTCCGCCACCTGATCGGCCTCCCCCTCTTGGGCGACCCCTAGTTACCTGACCCCCACCTTGAGATGGCAGGGCGGGTGGTGCAACTGCTGGTGCTGGTTCCGTCGGTTGAGAACTCTACTGTGAAACCCCACTCAACAGCCTAGGACACTCTCTCTTGAAATGTCCAAATTCTCTGCACTTGAAACAACCCCTCCTCTGACGGAACTGCTGCTCCTGATAACCCAAGGAATGACCTGCAGAAGCCTGTGTGGATGAGGCATGATGAGAACTCTGCGCTGGTAGTGCACTGAATGAAGACTGGCCTAAGTGAGCACTGTAAGAACCATGGCTAGTTGATGCACCACGATGAGCTGGACGACTCGTATAAGCGTGTCTGTAAGAATGACCCCTACCCAGGTGAAACTGACCCCCTGAAGGAACACCATTACAATCACCCGGACCAGGAGGCCTCTTAGCCTCTCTCTCTCTCTCCACGTTCCTTGATACGAACCATCTCTATCTGTCGAGCAATGTCCACTACCTCAACAAAAGTAGCACCAGATACTCTCTCTCTAGTCATACGTAATTGCAGCTGATATGTGAGGCCATCAATGAACCTCCTAATCCTCTCCCTATCAGTGGAAACCAACCAGACTGCGTGACGAGCCAACTCAGAAAATCTCATTGTGTACCGCATCACGGACATATCACCCTGGTGAAGCTGCTCAAATTATCTGCGCAGCTCTTCTTTGCGGGACTGAGGTACGAACTTCTCTAAAAAGACCACAGAGAACTGATGCCAAGTAAGGGGTGATGCGCCAACAGGCCTACGTCTCTTGTAAGTCTCCCACCATCTGAGTGCAGACCCATAAAATTGAAAAGTAGTGAATGAGACCCCACTGGTCTCCAGAATGCCCGTTGTCTGAAGCATCCGTTAACACCTATCCAAAAAATCTTGAGCATCCTCTGACTCAGTACCGCTAAATGGTGGAGGTCGAAGCCTCTCAAATCTCTCAAGCCTCCTCTACTCATCATCTGCCATAACAGGAACTACCGGGGCCTGAGCAGCTACAGCCGACTGGGCTGGTAGCGCTCCCGGTATCTGAAGTCCCTGTACTACCAGGTCTGGAGTACGGGAAACATGGGTGTGAGTACCTCCCCTAGCCTGAGAAGTGGCAGGTGTGGCCTGAGCCGAAACCACCTGAGCAAGACCAATGCAGGCTGCCAATATCTGGGCCAAAGTCTCCTGAATGCCTGCAATCTCAATGGGCACAGCTGGTGCCTGAGCTGATCCTGTCGGCTCAACTATATTTGGAATCTGCTCCTGAGCTGGAGTAACTGGTGGTACCTACAGGTGTTGTTCCAACTGTGGTACGAGCTACACCTCGACCTCTACCTCGGCCCCGACCTCTACCACGGTCTCGGCCTCTCGCGGCCCTAATTGGTGGCACTGGTGGCTGACCGTCCGATCCGGTAGTACGTGTCCTCACCATCTGTGAGAGAATAGAATAGCAAAAATTTAATTTCCAGAATCAACCAATTCGCATGACAGAATACAAGAAAGTAAAATTTTCCTTTGGGTTCTGCAGCCTCTCGAAGATAAGTATAGACGTCTCCGTACCGATCGCAAAACTCTACTAAACCTGCTCATGACTCGTGAAACCTATGTAACCTAGGCTCTGATACCAACTTGTCATGACCCAAAATCTCACCCGTCGTGATGCCGCCTATCTCAATACTAGGCAAGTCGAAAATCTCAATAAAGCACAATTTCTCTCAAGATTGAAAATATAATATTTAAATACAATACAAACACTTCCCAAAACCTGGTGTCACTGAGTACATGAGCATCTAATATGAATACAAGTCTGGAAAATTTAGTCTATAATAGTCTGAGACCAAATACGGTAAACAAAGAGATAGAGAGGGAGAGACAAGGTCTGCGGAACACGGCAGCTACCTCAAAATCTTTTGAAAATCAACCGCACGAAAGGATTAATACCTGCTATGTCCGGGAATACCTGGATCTGCACACGAAGTGCAGGGTGTAGTATGAGTACAACCAACTCAGCAAGTAACAATAATAAATAAGAAACTAAAGATAGTAACGAGCTACACAGTTATGGTTCATTTCGAGTAATTCCAGCCAAGAATAGACATGCTATCAAATCTGGCAGATTAATGTTAAATCAATTTTTATACAGTTCCTATTCATGTAATACATATATCAACAATCTTTCAGAGATTTCCCAACAATGAAAGATAGCAACTAAGTACAACAACAAATGAAAATCAAGTACAACCTCTTCGGACAACAATCACTCACTGGGCTCCCAGCCCTCGTTACTCCCAGGGCTCCCAGCCCTCATCACTCTCTCAATGGGTACCCGCGCTCACTGGGGGTGTACAGACTCCGGAGGGGCTCCTACAGCCCAAGCGTTATAATCTGCACGGACAACTCACGTGCCATAATATAAATATATAGATCTGTACTGCCAACTCACGTGCTATAGTATAATATAAGGATCCGCACGGCCAACTCACGTGCTGCACGGACAACTCACGTGCCATAATATAAATATATAGATCTGTACTGCCAACTCACGTGCTATAGTATAATATAAGGATCCGCACGGCCAACTCACGTGCTGCACGGACAACTCACGTGTTGTACGGATAACTCACGTGCCATAGTATCAATATCTCACAATCAGACCCTCGGCCTCACTCAGTCATAAATCTCTCCACTCTCTCGGGCTCTCAATAATCATGAAATCAGCCCAAACAATAATGATATGATGTATCAATAATAATAACAGAGACTGAGATAAAATGTACAAGTAAAAACTGGGACTGAGCAAATATAGAATTTAGCAGGCAATTCAACAAGTACACGACCTCAGTGGGTACCAACAGTACTATCACATAGCCTAAGCATGATTTCTAACATGATTTACAGTCAAATTTTATCAACACATAGAGAGCATATAGCTAACAACAAATTATTCAACTTTACGGCTTTCCAGGACGGACCAAGTCACAATCCCCTCGGCGCACGCCCACACGCCCGTCACCTAACATGTGCGTCACCTCCAAAATAATCACATGATACCAAAATTCGGGGTTTAATACCCTCAGGACAAGATTTAAAACTGTTACTTACTTCAAGCCGTGAAATTCTTATTCTTCAATGTCGTTTCCTCGTGAATTGGTCTCCAAACACTTCGAATCTGGTTATAAATAATTTGTTTCAGTAAATAAAATTCATTGAAATTAATTTCATAAGAAAATAATGATTTTCTATAAAAATCCGAAAGCTCATTCCACCACGAGTCTAACCATACTAATTTTACCAAAATCCGACATCAACTTGACCTCCAAATCATCAAATCTTATTTCACATCCCTAAGTTCAAAACCCCCGATTTACACCTCAAAAACATGTAATGTAGTCGGATTATTTGATGATAATTCAATATTATGGAGTAGAAATGATCACAAGGGACTTACCTCAAGTTTTTCCGCGAAAACCTTGCTCAAAATCACCCAACCCGAGCTTGAAATGCCCAAAATAGCAAAAGCTCGGAACCCCTCTATTTTTGTACTGCCCAGAGGTTTTCGCACCTGCAGCAACTTGGCCGCTTCTGCGCCAACCGCATGTGCGGAAAAAGTCCTGCATCTGCGCCTTTGCCCGCATCTGCGAGCTTATTTGCGCTCTTGCGCAAGCTGCTTCTGCGCGCGTCCCTCCGCATCTGCGTTCACGCAGGTGCGGAATTTCCCTCGCACCTGCGACCACTGCCCCACAGTCCATTTGCGCATCTGCGCTTGCCAGGCTCGCTTCTGCGAGCTCACACCTGCGATGGAATTTTCACAGGTGCGATTGCCGCAGAGGGCAGAAACTTCAGCTATTTCTTCTAAGTCCGAATTTGATTCGTTAACTATCTGAAACTCACCCGAGGCCCCCGGGACCTCAACCAAATGTACCAACAAGTCCTAAAACATCATACGAACTTAGTCGATCCTTCAAATCATATCCAACAACACTAAAACACGAATCACACATAGATTCAAGCCTAATGAACTTTGAAATTTCTAATTCTACAAACGACTTCGGAACCTATCAAATCACGTCCGATTGACCTCAAATTTTGCACACAAGTCATAAATGACATAACGGAGGCCAATTTTCAGAATCGGATTTCAACCCCGATATCAAAAAGTCAACCCCCCGGTCAAACTTCCCAAAAATTCAACTTTCGGCATTTCAAGCCTAATTCCACTATGGACCTCCAAATAATATTTCGGACACGCTCCCAAGCTCAAAATCACCATACGGAGCTATTGGAATCATCAAAATTCAAATCTGAGGTCGTTTACACATAGGTCCATATCCGGTCCATTTTTCTAACTTAAATTTTTAATTATGAGACTAAGTGTTTTATTTCATTTCGAATTCCTTCCGGACCCGAACCAACTAACCCGATAAGTCATAAATCAATTGCAAGATATAATTTGAGCAGTAAATGGAGGAATGGGATTATAATATTCAAAACGACCGGCCGGGTCGTTACAAGTATGAACTATTAAAATGTTACATAAAATTCTATTAAAAGTTATATTTGAGTGAAATAAATGTTAAATAAGAAAATAAGTTCTAGAAAATAGTAATTGTTGTACCTATCTAGCTAACACAATAAACATAGAAACTATACCCCATATAAGCCCTCAATCATGTCAGTCAATATATTCAACTTAAAAATCATTACAAATTTTATAATATCATTACTTTTTTATTTTTTTTATTTTTTATTCCCTTCCTCCAAGAACTCTCCACCTTGCTCTTGGGCAATTTCACAAATTATGATTCTTCGTTTTTAGTTTAGCAAGAATGCATTAACTCTTGAACATTTAAGTTATTCCATAAAATTTTATTTGAAAAGTTATATATTCTTAATTTCATTATAGAAAACACAAATAAAGTTAACTAATTGACAAAAGTTGCCTTTTGTTCTCACCAAGAAAGTACCAGTTGTGCTATTACTTTAATCAATAAGAAATAAATATAGTAATTATTTTCAACAAATTAGTAAAGAACTAAGCGTCTATGACTGTAATAGAATTACGTACATGCAATTTACGGGTTCTAAAAAGATTATGTTAATACTATTCTAGAAGCAGTAAAAATATAAAATTCATGTTAAAATTAAAATTAGGTTTAGTTCTATGTCACGACCCGAAATTTCACCTTCGGACCGTGTTGGCGCCTAATATTTCACTTGCTAGGCAAGCCAATGTTAGAATAATATTAACCATTTCTAAATAATTTTTAAATTTATTAATAACAAAGAAATAAATACAAAAGTAAGATCTGAAATATAGTGAATAATTCATAAACATAACGGTGTCTAAATACTATCCCAGAATTGGTGTCACAAGTGCATGAGTTTTTAGAATAATACAAATAAGGGCTTGAACAAAATAAAGCTATCTGAAAATAAACACACAGCTAAAGTAAAATAGACGGGGACTTCAGAACTGCGGACGCCACGCAGTTATACCTCAAGTCTTCTCTGAGTAGCTGAAATCCTAGCAAGTCTATGGTACGCCGCTGGGACCAACTCCAAAATCTGCACAAAAAGTGCACAATGTACTATCAGTACAACAGACCCCATGTACTGGTAGGTGTTGAGTCTAACCTCGACGAAGTAGTGACGAGGCTAAGGCGGTTCACTTACATTAACTTGTACGTAATATTAATAACAACAACAAATAATAAAAATAAATCAGGTAACTCATTTATAATAATTGAAGCCAATTCAGCAGTGACAACCAATTATCATTTCCATCAATTCTGTTGCAGCGTGCAACTCGCTCTCACAATATATTCACATTCAATT